>RJVU01036043.1:2660004-2721667 GCA_003731715.1 Anabarilius grahami
AAAAAAAAAAAAAAAATATATATATATATCTTATTTTAATTGAAATAAGCTGGTTGAAACCACATACCTGTTCATATAAAATGCCAGTAATTAGCAGAAGAAAGTAAATAATCTTTACACCTCCGTATCTCTGAAATACTAAACATGTTCTTATAAGTCTCTGAACTCATTTCGGATCCATTTGAATCAATTAAAGAGAATTAAATGACTTCTCAGCAGACTCATTGAATTATTTATTGCATTTAATGATCCCAGTGGAATAAAACATAAGTCCGATTTCTCATACTGAATAATAAGTGATTAAGGGGTGGGGGTATTTCATTAACAGTGCTGTTACTGAAATCTGCCATTCAGTATGAGACAAAATCTAGAATATTTTTTGAAGATTATATCCTCACTCCCTTTACCATCTGAAGTTCTATAATCTTCATTGTGCGATCGAAATGGAGACAATGTGTGAACTTTAGCACAACAAACATCTTTCATCATTAGAGTGCTGTTCCCACCTTTATGATCTTCATTTAACCAATATAACTGTAATCTTACACATTTTGTGAACAAACACATATGATTATTTTTCTATATACAAAGCTAATGGAAATTCTCAGAACATTAAAGAAAAACAAAAACATTCCAAAACATTTTTGAAATAAGTCATGCCTGCCTGTAAATGTAAATCGAAATGAGCTAATGAAATGCAATTATGGCCAGTGACAATTACACAGTGAAAATACAACAGTACATCTTTAATTAACTGCAATAGAGACATCTGTTAATCAAATGCAAATGAAAGTTAAATATATACTGGCAGACTTGTATAACGTCACCTTATGTGCAAAATCAAAACAAGCCATTTCTACTGTAAGTCTAATACAGTATTGTCTTACTGTATGTTTAGCTTCCAATCATTGTAGAACTGTACTTTAATTATAGAATCACTGAATTATTGTGCAATTGCATATTGCATTGCATACTTTTATTAAGTTTTATAGTCTTTGGGGATACACTATTGTTATGAAATACAAACTGTGTGTACATACTGTATTTGGTTGGCATATGGTCACACATATTGTATTTTAATAAGCACACACCATTCTGTGTGCCTATGAACACATGTGTATTGAGAATCCCTCCTGCACGCCCCTGATTAACATCAGAAATGCGTAATCCTGACATGATACCCTGCAGGCCTCTGTCTGAACACTAAACAGGACTGGGACAGGGACAGGGGGATCAAGGGACTTTGGGAACGGAGAGGTGTCTCTCTTAGCTCCCCTTTCTTCTATGTGAAATGCTCTTGGGGAACAGCCTGCCATTCACAACAACACAGCGTAGTCTCAAAACTACATGTGCTTCTGTTAAATATACAAAACTCTGTCAAATATTGTATTAATATGACAGGGTTTAATGCAATCCAAGAAAACTTGAGAAATTATACTGACAGAGGCATGTTAGCCTGTAAGAAAATATGTAGAAAGTCTGTGACTAATAAAAATGTTTGTGTAAGAGTTTGGTTCCAAAACGCAATAACTCCATTTTGATTAATTTGAGTAAAAAGGTGTTCCCTTTCGAAAGGGAACTTCTACTCTGCGCTGAATGCGCTTTGGGGAAACGCCCACGTGACCCGGTGTCTCNCTACCCTGCCATGCTTGGGGCTGCCTGCGGGACAGTCCCTCAAAGACGATAAATTCTGACTGCTTCCGTCGGCGCGCCTTTATACTTTCGCGCCATATGACTGTTACCGGCCAATAGGATTGGAGTTTTTGGTATGAGGTTTCGAGACACCGGGTCACGTGGGCGTTTCCCCAAAGCGCATTCAGCGCAGAGTCTCGTTCCCTGTTCTCAGGGAACTATGGTTACATATGTAACCTGAGACGTTTTCTTTACCAAGAAAGCGGCAAGATGAAAACCACTATTTTCTGTTTCAAACTTTCACATAGCATCTTTTGGTTATAAAAACATTAAAAATTCAAATATACATTTTGATTTAAAAAAGTTTATTATAAACTTATTATTCTGCATAACTATAATAGTAACGTAACATATCATTTTTTTCCCAAAATGCAATAAATCCATGACACTTTTTTTTCAAAATGCAATTAATCCATCAATATAAAAGTTATTTTTCAAATTGAAATACACAACAAAGTAAGTTGATTCACATATATGACAGAGTCTAAACTTTGCCAATATTTATCTTATATACAGGCATTTTACTAAAAATACATTCAGCCGTTGCTACCAAAATTAATTCAACGGGTCATCTTGTTAATGTTATAAATTATTTGTCATTACCGATTAAAGAGTATCTGGCGCCACCACACGGTTAAATAAACACATTTGCCGAGTACATTGGTATTAAAAACGGCTTTTTAAAAAAGCCTTCAATGTTTACAGTGGGTGGAATGGTGCGCTGTGATTGGTTGAGCGGATATATCGCGTTCTGCAGAAAAAGGAGACTGGGGGTTGTTGCATTTTGGAAAGAAAGGGAGAAAACATGACAGAATAACACAACGGATATCGCATTTTGCGCAAAATTAATAAATGACTTTTCAATACCGACCAGATACAATACTGATTTTGGCGGAAACTAAATTTTTTTTAAAAATGCCGTTTATCGCGTTTTGGAACCAAACTCTTCACATGTAGCCTACCTAAAAAACACAAATATGATCCTAAAAGATTTAAGATTCTACATCATTTCAAGTTCAATAATAAATCGAGCTTGCACACATAGTAGTTTTCTTACAAATAAATAAATTGTTTAGAGGCCAAAACAAAGAAAACTTTTTCACATCGTCATCATGGGGTCAGTAATAAAACAAGAAAATATGTAACACAGACCATGTTAACATTGTAAATGTGTTTTTTTTCTTTCTCTCTCTTCCTTATATAGAACACAGACGTCCTCCTGGTAAATTGTAAATAAAGAGACATACACCATATGTCTCATCCAAATCAACATTGTAGTACTACTGCATATTTTTATATAAAAAATTTATGTTTTCAGCTGTGAAATCTGATCTCATCCTTGAAAATCACTCATGTTAGAAGTGCACAACACTATAGCTGAGCAGATCTGATTAAATTTGGAATGGCCATATGACAGAAACAGCTGCATACCTTGAATGTATTTAGGTAAAAAAAAATAAAAAATAGAAGTACGTACAGATCATTCTTATGTTCATATAATGACTAGCTCTCCCTCCATATGTTTCCTCTCCATCTGTTTTAAATGTTCCTGTTTGTCTTTTTTTTAAACATATGCACACAGTCTGAGAGGTGTGTGGTAATTGACAGGTTGATCACCATTTAGATTTGGAGATGAAATGGCTCTCTCTACTGTGAATGATAATGAGACATTGTCTCAGTCCAGGATTGAACAATCCGGTGGGTAGTGGAAATGAATGCAAAGACAGACTGTAACCGCCCATTCACATGTGTGTAATACATTTCATTAAGCATAATATATAAGCTTGTATAATATACATGATGTCTGGTTTGCTATTACCAAATCTTAAGAGCTCAGACTTTAATCTAAAGTTTGATCTAATATATAAGGGTAGGAGTAGAAGATTATTATTAGAAATAAATTATTAGAGTAGAAATATAAATTAATTAGGCTAAAAGAACACAAATATAAATGACTTCAATTTAAAGCTGCAGTCCATAACTTTTGGGTTAAAAAGTATCCCAAATAAATTTGAGCAAGTATAACCAGCCAGTGTTCAAAACTATTCACAAACTGATTCACAACGGTAAGCTTGTAATAATGTTTTCTAATGTACTGGTAGGTTTCCGCGGGAAATTCAAGCATGCTGCCGTTCGTCTTTGCGTTATTATGTCACGTATGTTTACATAAAGAAGGAGTCCCAGCTAGTAGGCTATATGGCATGTGAGGATGCTGCTGGTAGTGTCCAGAAATGTCCAAATGACATCAGTGACAACTGGAGGTTCACCCGTAGTCAAAGACTTCGGACTGCGGAGTGGCTACAGAAATTGAAATCTACAGGTAACGCTAATACACACTAAATACAAAGTCACACAATGCTGATGTTGTTAATATTAACAATTTGAGAACAAAGTATAACAATAATTTGCGTGGTTTGACGTGATCCGAGCTAAGCGATCGTTGGATTTAATCACCATTGACAGCACGATTTATTGTAATGCTTTTTTTCTCAGTTGGTCAGAACAAAAGTGGCAGACATATTACTTACTTGTTCAGATGACATTTTCCGGTGAAAATTCTTATTTTAGTCATACTTCAAAAACATAGAATCTGTGATTCCGAAGTACAGTATCCACACCGATGTGGTGACTGACAGCAAACATTAGGTTCATCCGCGCTGAAGAGCCGTGCCGATGCACAACCCACGTAAATATGATAATTCCTTAAATAACTGCAATTGCAGGTTTCAAACAGAGTTGGCGACAAAGAGGCAAAACTTACGGACTGCAGCTTTCATATATAATCTTAAAATGATTTACTAAATTGTATTATATTTAAATTCATTAGTTAACAGAATTAATAATTAATCAGAAACAGGGTAATTAATTAAATGAAATCTTTACAGGTCAAGATGTTTAATTCTATTTTTCCAATTAAGGCGAGTGTGTATATCTATTTGCGTGTACCTACTTAACTATATTTTGGGGACAAATTTGTACCCAGAAGTGACCAAAACCTGACAAAATCTCCAAAAAACTCCCTTTAGGGATGTACTCATTTGTAAAACTGGTTTAAAAATAAAGTTATTATAGGCTTTTTAAAAATGTATTAATGCAGAATGTTTTCTGTGATGGGTAGGGGATAGAATATACAGTTTGTACAATATAAAAACCATTATGTCTATGGAATGTCCCCATTTAGATAGCAAAGTAAACGTGTGTGTGTGTGTGTGTGTGTGTGCGCGCGTATATATAAAGAGAGAGCTCTGTTGAGCATTGAGAAGAAACCACGTCTGCTTGATCAAGTTTAAGCTTGACAGACAGCTGGTGTCTGTGTGTACCATTGATAAACAGATAGAAACACACACACATACATACACGCCATATGTTGTGTTTTGGTTCAGTGCGCTCTCTCATTTGACTGCATGCAGAAGAGAAGGGCCCTAATTGGGTGTTTTCGCAACCAGATGTGCAATAAATTCCGTGTAGAACAAGATTATCATCAGTGGCACTGAAGAGTGAGACAGAGTTATGGCCCCAAAAGTCTATTAGTTCGGCCCATTTGCAGAAAATGGAGAGATAGGATTAAAAGACGCGAACGGAAATGAGAGGGAGCAGAGTTTAGGCAGAGGGAGCAGAAATCACAGATATCTAAGATGTCATAATGAGGTGTATTGCCCGTCATTATCCTGGGAACGTGATTGCGCCTGCAATTTTTTTTTTTTTTTTTATATTTTGCTTCATTATTTGGTTTCTCATGAATATATTTCCTTTTGTTGAGTTTAACAGTGTTTGTAATGGACTGCACAGCTTGACTCTTTGCACAAGGAGAGAGAGCAATCTCAGTGGACGCTCTGGCTCCGGTTTCAGAATCACTTGCACATATCAAAATCATTACTTGGCATTTCTCCTGATTGAAAGAGGCTAATTGTCCAATCAGAATGTGATCATGCATATTTATGTGAGCATATATTATTAGCCCGAACAGAGGTCTGTCATGCAGAAAGAAGTGGAGAATTTCCATTTGCGCTGGCGTCGGACTCAGGTTTCAATAAGCTAATAATTAAATAGCCTCAATTTCCAGATGATCTGCCTGGAATCAAGGCACAAGCAAACTGGGACAAGCCCTTGCCTGAAGGTGAGAAGACAGACTGATTTGAATACAAGTCTTTCATTTCATTCGAGAAAATCACATCGTCAAACCTTTTTCACTGAGGCGACCTCATGCAAATCTCATACTGCACAGCAGACCGACACAGAAGCATCTTTTTTATTGCCAATTTCTCTCCAAAATAGTCTTCTTTGCCTCAAAGGGTAAGACGTATTAAACCTATAAAGATCTTCTCGCTAAAGGAGTATGTTCAAGATATGGATATTAAAGACTGGTGCTATGCGTGATGTGGGATTTGCTACTTTCAGAAATAGGGAACTTCAACTCTACTCTATCCCAAGGTGATATTGCATTGTGTCCAGACTTCATTCTAGACTCATGGCTGCAGAACTACAAGTAATAATTCAGTGTCCGTGACAGAGGACCTAGGAGATTGAGATTAGTATTTCCGTTAGCAAGCCTGGAGCACGACCCACAGCTTCTTCTTTTTTCTCTGTTGTTATCCTATTCCCCAGAATTATTACTTATGCATGCAGGGCATTGAAGCTCTTTAAAGAGAATGTTCCTTATTAATATAGCTTGAATAAAAGAACGTACTGTGGTCCTTTAAAACGAAAAGAGAGATTACAATAAAGTGCACTTGGTCCTTGATTGGAAAAAGTACTTCTGCCCTTGACCAACAGTCCTGTGCTTTATATGTGAGATGTTTATCCTAAAGAATATACTGGACACAATGAATACAGCCTTCATATTCTTTATTTGGTATCTGGTGGGATTTGCTTCCATGACATTAACATGTTAAGTAACAGAAACAGCCCCCTGGAGCAATCTGAAGAAAAGCCTTTTGCTCAAGGACACAATGATGATAGCTAAAGGAATACACCAAGCCAGTTTGAACCCTTTGTTATTGCCCTAGCTCTTTATAAAATGTCTTCATGAGCACAGTTTTCTTTCCCATTCTGACATATTCTGACATAAAGACAGCAGGATATCAAGTGGCTCTTCTCTGTGAATAAACATGATAACGAAGATGAGCTGAAAAATATGCAACCTATTTATTACAGTAGAAGCAAATATGACAAGAAAAAATAATACTGCAAGATATTAACAATGTAATAGTGTTGTTAAAGAATAAAGATGAATTGAATTTAATGTGAATTTAATAATAGTAAATAGTAACTTGAGGTGTGTAAACTGAACAGTGAATGAACAAAGTAAAGTCAAGCAATTTGCTACAAGGTTAAATACACCCAATACATATGCGATTAATCAAATATACACAATATATACATAATATAGCAACTTACAACTGCACAAAATGATGCAAAGTTTCTCAGGGGAACGCAAAAGTTTTGCGAGGGAACCCAAAGGTTTTGCGAACAAATGCAAAGTTTCTCGTAGGAAAGCAAAAGTTTTGCGAGAGAACGCAAAAGTGTAACAGACGTAGACCAGTAAGAGCTTTGCTTGTACACCTCAGTCCCCTGATTTTAAGAGGTGCTCTAGCAACTGACGTTAGTGACTATGGTCTTTAGCCTCCTTGTTAGAGCACCCGACTCCCATGCCAGGGGACCCGGGTTCGAGTCCCGCTTAGAGCAGGCGGTTTAAACAGTGACCCACATGGGAGTGAGGTTTAGGGGGGTGAGTGTACAAGCACAGCTCTTACCGGCCTACGTCCGTTACACTTAAAGACCGTAGTCTTTAAGAGCTATGCGTGTAAACTTCACTCCCCTGATCTCAAGAGGTGCTCTTTAGCCTCCTTGTTAGAACACCCGACTCCCATGCCGGCAGACCCAGGTTCGAGTCCAGCTTAGAGCGGGTGTTTCGAGCAGGAGTGGTTAGAAAAGCTTTGAAATATATATTTTCATCCTATCTTATATTCTTTCCATCACCATTTCCCTTTTTGGGGCACTGTAAATTGATGACTAAAAAAACATTTAAAAATGAACACTCCATTAGTGCAACTTGAGTTATCAATATATTTGCTCTGTTTCCCAGGAGCAGAAAGACAGCTGAAAACTGTTAATTTAAAAAGGTCATTCATCACTTTTAAGGAGTTCACTGACCTATAAATGAAATAAAAGCTAACAGACATGGACTAAAAGAAAAACGCACATTTTACCACTAAGTTACACCACCTACACAGTACACAGAAGATTGGACTGAGTTACACTTTGTATGAAATTACACCGCATTAAGACGTTAGCAAAATGTTCAGAGCTTCATCATCTTGTTTTCTGTCAAAGCCATAATTCAATAGTACTGTATATAGTACATAAAATGAAGAAAGGATTTCTTCAGAGATATTTTTCAGAGCTGAAAATTGTAGCAAACCGATTAAAAACATTCCCAGGATATATGGACAATTACAGACAAAAACTCACCACATATACAAAAACACATAACACCTGCCTTTTTATGAGTGACACTTCACTGGTTTGTCAGCTGTGAAGGTCTTTCCATATAAACAGGAGATTAAGCATCTCTCTACTACAATAACATGCTAAAAATGTCTTGTTCTATTCATACTGAGTGCCCATGTGGGCACTTGTGATGCCCTTTATTTGTGGCATATTAAAATGGAAACTTCTGGTACTTTTGTCTTCATGCCAACAGACTCAACCTCCCACATGCATAACAAATAGATCAAAAAGGGGGAGCTATGAGGAAGAAAGGAGGAAAAACAAGCAAGAAAAAAAAGAAGAGAAACAAATTCCATCTGTCCTGATTTAAATATTTTATCTATTTGATTATTCATTTTGTCACAGGCTGCAGAGGTGCCTTTCACAACTCCAAAAGGTTACACTCCTGGAAAGTTCCTGTGAATGCGTACAAGTGTATTATGGGAAGAGTGGTTAAGCAATCGGATAATATGGAATTCAGTGTGCACCTATTAGACAATAGCAATCAGGTAACAGCATGCATGCAAAACGAAGTCTGAAAATAAATAAAAGAGTCAAACACGCCAGCTGCACACATGGTGCTTGTACAGCTAAAAGGCAAAGGTCAAGTGGACATCTGAAATCACAGGTCATTTCCTAGGAATTTTTCTGACAGCTCAGACTTAATTTCCGTGAGGTCATATGCTTCTGGTCTCATCGAGGGCTAAAAATGTTTTCTGTTTATATTAACTCTAAATGGTGACCTGAAAAGTCCTTGAGAATCCTGCCATTTTTTTTCTCCTGATAAGTTGAGAAATTTAGAGAGTTGAGAGCCACATCCTCGTTTTTCTTTTAGATGAAATGTTTGCTGCTTGTCTACATGATCGTTTGCCACTTTTCTACAGGCCTCACAGTATGTCACAAAATCAACTGCTGCTTTCGAATCTGTGAATGACTGATCAAGGCACTGAAAATAAATCGAAGAACCTGAGTGTGAAGTGAGAAAATGTAAATAAGACAACATATTTAACCTGAAACCAGAAACAGACTCCCAAATATATTAGTGACTGTGGGCTATCATCACATTCTGGTAATGTCATTTACGCTCATATGCCTAGAGAAAGGACCACCTCCCTGCCTGGTTTTGTGCCGGCGAAATGGACCGACAGCCGAGACCTGCTGGCTTGCGCATTTTGTACAGAAACCCATCAGGCATGACAGGGGCACCTGCGAGGAGAAGAAAGAGGACCCCTGTGAGTTTAATCACCTCTAATACAAGATTATCCATGTGCCTGAGGACATAATCTTCCCCAAAATACATCACCTGTCAACAGCTTGCACAGAACATGATCACCCCCTTCCAAAAAACATCAGCTCTTAATCGTCATTGAAGTCACTCAGCTGGAAAATCACAGGGAACATTTCCATAGTGTTATTTCTCTTGTTGAAAAGTGTCAGATTGTCCTTAAAATTGTAAATTTCGAATGTGGAAAAAGTCAGAGGAGCTTGCTGATTTAACAAAGGTTTGTTTCTGTGTTCTGAAAGACAACAAAATTGTAAAACATTAGGTAAAGTAATGCCACGCATTGCATTCACCTGAACAATGAATACAATAATAGCTAATGCTAAACATGTACTAGGACTAGTGTAATTTGTCTGAGGAATGACAGTTATTGTAACAAGATGGGCTATTTGCAATTAATAGTAGAAAAAAAAGTCTGAAAAGAAATATGGTTCGAAAGTTTAAAAAAAAACTTCAAGTCAGAGCTAAAATGTTGATTAAAATAATGCCATCATGTTATTTTAAGTAGCACATTTACCTTAACGTATAGCAATAAGCCAATACAAACAGCAATCTAAGCATAGATTACACCACGAAGACAGATAAAGTAAATAATAGCTGTCTTCCCAAACTAACACTTTCATCACTTCCACTGACAAAGAGCAATGGATTGTTCACAGATACCTTTATATATAAAGCTCAAAGGACAGAAATTTCGGTTAGCTTGTAACTCAAAGGCATATTATACTTCTGTGGCAAAAATGACTCAACTGTGAACCTGGTTTTTATTATTTAATTCAATAGCTGATCATGCCTCCCCTACTTGAACCGCTGGGAGATAACTTCAAACACTCTGCTGTGCTGTCTTTATCAATGTCTTTCTCTTTTGCTCATAAATACACATTGCATCAGTATGGCATCAGAGTCTCTTCCTTTCTCTCTCTGTATTCAGGTCTGATCTCTCCTCCACTTTTTTGACCCCTCTCCCACTCTCTCTCGTGCTCTTTCTGAACAAAGAGTGCCGGCTCATTACTGAGGAGAGCAGACAGAGGGGAGGTGTCAGACCTCAGCTCTTTATCCATGAGACTAGAGATGGATAAATCAAAGCAGCGTGCTGCTCGCATACAGAAATAACAGCCATCTTAACACTGTTTTGTTAGGTGAATAAAAAGGAGGAGAGGGACCTTTTGCGTCAAAGTGAGAAATTGGAGATTTTAAATGTCTAAAAATATGGATCTCCTGTATCAGTGGAGTATCTGTCTATAAATAAATAAATAAATAAATAATAAACTTTTAAATTAATTACTATAATTTTGATTGGTGGCAGGAGGTCACTGTATTAGAGCACTGAGGTTATCATGGTGAGAAATCCGTGTAAAGCAATATTAAAATATGTGTTCTGAGTTTGTCACACCACAGAAAAAATTTGTATTAACCACCCAGCCAAATTTGAATGATAAAAAAACTCCAAGTAAATAAAATAAGTTATCAAAATCTAGCAGTATTTCACAAAATCTGTCAGCGAGTGAAAATCGGGCCTAAAATCGTGCTCAGTGGCATCAGTGCATCATTAAGCCATGATTTCAGGCCTGCCCAAAAATGGTGAAAAACTGTTTAAAGGGATAGTTCACCCAAAAATGAAAATTTGATGTTTATCTGCTTAACCCCAGGGTTCCAAGATGTAGGTGACTTTGTTTCTTCAGTAGAACACAAATGATGATTTTTAGCTCCAACCGTTGCCGTCTGTCAGTCTTATAATGTGTGTCAATGGTAACACAATTTATAAGAGTCAAATAATATGCATAGACAAATCCAAATTAAACCCTGCGGCTCATGACGACACATTGATGTTTGTGCGAGAAACCGAACAGTATTTATATCATTTTTTACCTCTAAAACACCCCAATGTCCAACTGCGTTCAGCATTCGCTTAGTGAGGTCTGATCGCGCTCTGATGACAGCAGTGATGTCTCGCGCTTATACTTCAATGAGTGCTAGACATTACTTCCGTTGTCAGAGCGTGTTTTCAGACCTCACTAAGCGAATGCTGAACGCAGTTGGACATAGTGGTGTTTTAGAGGTAAAAAATGATATAAATACTGTTCGGTTTCTCGCACAAAGCGATTGTTTCGTGTCTTAGGACATCAATGTGTCGTCACGAGCCACAGGGTTTAATTTGGATTTGTCTATGCATATTATTTGACTCATAAATTGTGTTACCATTGACACGCATTATAAGACTGACAGATGGCAACGGTTGGAGTTAAAAATCATCATTTGTGTTCTACTGAAAAAACAAAGTCACCTACATCTTGGATGCCCTGGGGGTAAGCAGATAAACATAAAATTTTCATTTTTGGGTGAACTATCCCTTTAACGGTTAACTGTTAAACTCCACAATTCAGTATTGCATAGTTCACAGTCTTTGTAATGTGTTTCAGCAATACATTTCTCACTTACTTCATTTGCGTCTGGTGTGAATGCACCATTACAATGTGTTTAGAAACAAATGTCTAAATTGCCTTTATTTATTAATTATATATATATATAAATGAGAAGGTATGCTATTTGCACTGACTGTAAAATATAGTAGATACTGATTAAATACTATTACTGTTTAAAAAGTATAAATAGAAAATATACTATTTACACAAACTGCCAATATGATATCTGAACTAGGTGTAAATTGTCTGAGCAATTCTGGATAGAGTTATGCCAAAAAAATGTGGGCTATTTCAATTAATGTTAAAAAATATTTTTTTTTAAATTTAAACAATGGTGGGACATGACAAAGTGGCCAAAACTGCATAGACCAATGCAATTTGATGTACAATGTAGGTTAGTGAAGGCTTACTGTATGTTCAATAATATGGAAATACAACATATAATATATTGACTTCTAAAGCCACTTTTTGTCTATTCAATGATTTACCACAATATTGTAATGTCTTAAATGACGGTCAGGACATGTTCCTAGGCATAGGGTTAAGACTAAATTTTCAGTCAAGAATGTTGTTTCAGGATCAACAAAATATGTTGATACTGGAACAACATTATTGCCTGAATATTTTGGTTTAACCCTATCCCTACCCCTAAACTTAATTCTACCTAAATTCTAAACTCAGAGGGAAATGATACCTATCCCTAACCCACCTAACCCTAGTTGTAAATCTAAACTTGACATAAACTGCAAACTTGTCGCTCAAATCTGACTGGTTGATTGGAATGTTGTTCCAGGATCAACAAAGATGTCTCGTCCATAGACACAAATTTTACCACCACTTTCAAGGTCCAGAAAGGTACTAAAAACATCGTTAAATTAGTTGACGTGACTGCAGTGATTCAACCTTAATTTTATGAAGTGACGAGAATGCTTTTTGTGCGCAAAAACAAAACAAAAATAACGACTTTATTCAACAATATCTTCTCTTCTGTGTCATTCTCATACACTGTTTATGTTCAACGCTTCCAGATTCTACGTCAGAACACTGGCTCAGTATTTGCAGAGGCTCTTCATGTGAGCAGCATGACGCATGCGTGTGATGCTGATGCAGAAGCTGGCCAATAATGAGTCGGCGTTCTGACGTAGAACCTGGAGGCATTGGAATAAGAGAGGATAACCGCCAAGTAAATGAAATAAGTTATCAAAATCTTGAAAAAATAAGCAGTCTACAGAGTTCACAGTCTTTGTAATGTGTTTCAGCAATACATTTGTAACATTTAAAATGTGTTTAGAAACAATTCTCAGAATTGACTTTACAGGGACTTTAAGGTTGAACCACTGCAGTCACGTCAACTTTTTTTTTTAACAATGTCTTTAGTACCTTTCTGGTCCTTGAAAGTGGTGGTTAAATTGCTGTATATGAACGAGTCCTATACCTCTTGGATTGGACCCCATCAGATTTCATCAAAATATCTTAATTTGTGTTCCGAAGATGAATGAAGGTCTTACGGGTGTGGAACGACATGAGGGTGAGTACTTAATGACATAATTTTTTTTTTTGGGTGAACTAACCCTTTAAATGATCTACATTATATATTAAATACTGATATGTGGCTGTGATTAGTTTGAATAATTAATTAGCACATCTTGTAATTAGTTTGCTTTGATTAAAATTTGCTATTTAAATAAATTAAAAATTAATTAAATTACAGTGTTATTCTTTATTTATGTGAATACTCTTTGCACTTGCAGGCCTGACTCCTGAGAATACAATTATATAAATAAATAAATAAATAAATATATCTCATGCAAGCTCCTTAAATTGTTTAAATGGTGTCCCCTTCAAATGAAATATCTAACGAAGTGTGGTTAAGTTGTCTCTAATTCCCTTGCACAGGGTCGCCTGAACTGATTGCACCAGCGTTTAATATGCAGATAAAAACCGCAACTGTCAGGCGTCAGAGATGACAGGCCCCTCGCATGTGATATGAAGATTTAACTTGTTTTTATCTTAATTTAATGAGTCCCCAGTAGGTCTTCATATCAGCCTTATCAGCCCTGATTACCAATGAAGATTATAACAATTGACAGAAGATCTGACTTGGTATTCTGGTGCGAGATGGGAACTTTACTATAACCAGAACAGGCTGTATAATAGATGAATAGGAAAGGTGTCAGTCAAAATCTGAATGTGGTGCCCTCACCCCCCTTCTCCCCCACACTTTGTTCAGATCCCATAATAAAATATTCAGAGAGTTGAAAGTGTTGGTGGATTCAATTATGCATACTTAGCTGTCATTTATTTATAGGGAACACAATTACCCATAGCAGCACTTCAAAGCCTATTAGTAGACCACAACCCATGGTCAACTTTCAATCAAAACTACTGCATCTCTTACCCAGGGAGACAATGCCAGGGTAATGGAATTTTAAATCTGTCTGTGAGATGATTGAAGAAAAAATAAATATCATTTGCCTGACTTCATTGGCTTTTGTTCATTTGATATTAAACAAAAACTTTTTTCCTAATGACTCTTGTTCAGCAGAGAAACAGGAAACAGGTTTTATTGTGTAATTGTTCTGCCAAGATCGTTATGAGGACTCTGTCTCTCAGAAACTCATCCGTGCAGGTGTTGGATAAAACAATGGCATGGATTTCCACAGGTTTGCCACGGACATCTGGACCAACAGCAGGCCAGGTGCATCTTAAAACATCTGAATACACAATGCTGCAATCATTAATCAGTTTCAGTTGATGCTCCATTTATGGTGCCAATCCATTTCCATTTCCACTCTTCAGCCTTTGTAGTCATTGTGAAGCCGCAGTCAATCGCGACCTCTGATGGGAGATTAAACCACGGCGTACACCTCTCCGATTCCAGAAAGCCCTTGAAAGCTGCATGCTAGCCCAGAGACACGTGATTATCCACTTTTTTTCGAACGCCAAAGTTTGGTAGCTTCTCTTGTATAAGTCAAACGGTTGCCAGGGGAAACAGATGACTGCTACCCCACAGCAAAGCCCCCTGTCCACAAATCCCATCAATATATTCGTGGTGAGAGCCTGGCTCCCTAACGTCAAGAGTCACAGGCCCTCCACACCTGCCGATTTAATTGTGATTTACACCATTGCACTCTGCAAATTGTTATGTCTGAGACGCCTGAGCCTTTAAGCCACGTCGATTATATTTTTCGGGCTAAAGGCTGTCAATCTCTCCCCCTGTTTACCTGCAAGGCTGATTAGCAAATGCACCCGTACCTGGAAAACCTTCAAATCAATTTCCTTTTGGAAACCCAATCCTCAAGGCTTCTGTCTTTCACTTACCGCCCGAGCGTGCATGCTTGAGTGAGCATGTGATTGTTTAAGACCTTCTGAGGAGCCTAGTCTTCTCCTCTTGACCTCCAACCCCTGGTTCCTCCCCCTGACTGACTGCATGGGCAGGCAATAATGCGATCTCTGTCAATCGAAAACGCTTCGCGAGAGACTTGGGCGACCTCTCACGTGTCTGCGGAGATCCTGCCCTGAAGAAGCAAACAGGTTTATGACTCATAAAGCAAACTCGTTCTTTCTTATTAAAATTGTAATCAGGCCATCAAAAGAAATTTCCAATCATCTGTAATGGTGTCAGTATGTAAACTTATGTGAAATATTGAAGGGCAATCCGCTGAGGAAAAGTCTAGCCTTTCGAGTGGCTTCATTTTAGAGGTTAATCAATAAAACTCTCATATCAGAGTAAATAAACCGAGGCCGAATCAATAAGACTCTCATATCTGCCATCAGTTGTTTGTCAAGAGCGGAACAGCAGCAGTCTTAGCAAGTGTAATATTGTAGTTTGTGGAGAGCTGAAGTATGTTTGGTAGCAAGCTGTCATCCTCTCTCTCATTTTTTTTTTTTATGTAAACACTTTTTTATGTAAACGCTCTGGACACTACATAGAGTACGCCCAAATTAACAATCATTTTGTAGTGGTCGAATAAACAGTTCTTAAAGGGTTAGTTCACCCAAAAATGAAAATAATGTCATTTATTACTCACCCTCATGTCGTTCTACACCCGTAAGACCTTCGTTCATCTTCGGAACACAAATTAAGATATTTTGATGAAATCTGATGGCTCAGTGAGGCCTGCATTCACAGCAATGGTACTTCCTCTCTCAAGATCCATAAAGGTACTAAAAACATTTAAAACAGTTCATGTGACTACAGTGGTTGAACTTTAATATTATAAAGCAACGAGAATATTTTTTGTGCGCCAAAAAAAAAAAAAAAAACGACTTAACATCTATTTTCAGAGCTTTACGAATCGAATCAGTGATTCGGATTGCGTATCAAACTGCCAAACTGCTGAAATCACCTGACTTTGGAGCTCCGAATCACTGATATGATACGTAAAGCTCCGAAGCTTCATGAAGCAGTGTTTTAAAATAGGTATTGTTAAAAAATCGTTATTTAGTTTTTTTGGTGCATAAAAAATATTCTCGTCGCTTTATAATATTAAAGTTGAACCACTGTACTCACATGAACTGATTTAAATATGTTTTTAGTACCTTTATGGATCTTGAGAGAGGAAGTACCATTGCTGTGAATGCAGGCCTCAATGAGCCTTCGGATTTCATCAAAATATCTTAATTTGTGTTCTGAAGATTAACGAAGGTCTTACGGGTGTAGAACGAAATGAGGGTGAATAATAAATTACATTATTTTCATTTTTGGGTGAACTAACCCTTTAAATAATGCTGTAGAATGACCAAGCATGTCTGATTGGCTGAGGCATTTGTTGATTATTACGTTAGGCTCTACTGCCTGAATCCCATACATGCTGCGTGCCGCCGTAATGAACTGCATGCTGGGAGTGGGGCATCTGTGGCACTTGGCTGAGGGTTCTGATGTAACGCCACTAGTGGGACAAAATGCTACGGACAGATTTGTCGCTTAGCCTTTCCAACCTTCTGCCTGTAGCTTCTCACTTTGTCACTTTGGGATTTTTCCTGTTTCTCCATTTTTCTCACTCAAAACCAATGCTTTCCCATCTTCCACACTTTTGTAAACACTTTACAATGAGGTCCAATTTGTTAACAATACCTTATGCATTAGATATCCTCACTAACAATGAACAATATTTATACAGCTTTTATTAATCTAGGTTAAAGGGGCTATATGTAAGAATTTTCATGTATTAATTACTTGCCAATGTGTGAACAGCTTGTAACGAAACTTAAAAGTGCGCAGCAAATATTTACATATTCATCTAAACGTCATTCTCAGCAGCGTGGATGGCATCGGGATGTCCGTTAACAGTATATCGCTGCAAAGGTATTTCCAACTTCTGTTTACTTCTAAAGCAAAGAACAAAAAAGAACTTTGCATTGAATCACATTCAGAATCACATTCACTAATAACAAGGGTTTCTGAATTCTGCATTTAGCCCCTTTAATAGTAATTCCTAAATATACATTCTAGTTGTATAAATTCACTTACGCAACTTAACTTTAATTTACAAGATGTATAAATTAACACTAGTTTTATGTATTATGAAGAAACATGATTTATGAAGTATACTTACAAATTATCATTAACATTAACCTAGAGAAAAAAATGTTGCCAAAACATTGTTCGTTTATTGTGGTTGTTCTTGATACCTACCATATTAACTAGTTGTATGAATTATGAACAAACATGAATTAACAGTAAAAACAACAAAAAAGTATACTTATAAACTATCATGTAATTCCAATCTCTTATGATTTTCTTTCTTCTGTGAAACAGAAATAATACTTTGAATGTTATATTAGTCTTTAATTCATAATATGAAAGTTAATGAGACCCCAAACTTTCAACCTCCATATTGCAAGTTTTCTATAGCAATATGATCACTTTGTATGATTAACAGATTGATATAAGCTTAAAAATTCAAAATTTCATACACAGATTACATTAAATATAGCGACATATTTGCGTATAAAGTAATTTTAGGGTGAACTATCCCTTTAACTAACGTTAACAAATCAAACCTCGTAAAGTGTTGCCACAGTATTATTATTATTATTTTAAGTCAATACAATTGCAAGAAGAAAAATCCCTTCTAGCTATAAAGGGTACTATTGCACTTTTTACCTCTTTCCTGGGAATTGTTCTGTATTTGCTCTTTCTGCTACAGCTCTGCCTAGACCGGTTTATTGTTTATTGTTTTCATTTGTGTTTTTTCTGCCTTTGAGACCATCCAGATCACACTGCCAAAAGTGTACAAGCACTGTATCCACAGCCACCAGCCATGAGTCTGTCACAAACCACCGACCCCCCTCCAACCCCCGTCTCCACCCATCATACCCTCCAATTTCAGGACTGCAACTCAAGCCTGGCATTCCATCTGTGCAACTCTGCACCTCCTCACCCTTCTGTCTGTCCATCCAAAAAAGCACACAGTGAGGTGACAGAGGGAGCGCAAAAACAGTGTGTCATGCGCACACACATCCAAACCACCCCTGCGTATGAAAACTAATCTAATATCACAGGACAAACCTTTAACAAGCTAAACATACAGGCAGATTATTATAACTCTCTACTTCTAATTGCTCTTTGTTACATATAATTGCATGTGTAACGCCGTTGCAGTGCAATTGCATCATGACTGCTGTGACAATGTTTGCCTTTAGAATTTAGAAAGCCTAATGTAACCCTTTCTTCTCTAATGAACTTGATGTGTATTTTTTCAGTTACAATGCCTTTAAATGTCAAATCAATTCCTACATTTGAATTGTATTTGGACTTTAGCAGCAATCAGGATGCATAGAAAGATTAGATAGATAGATAGATAGATAGATAGATAGATAGATAGATAGATAGATAGATAGATAGATAGATAGATAGATAGATAGATAGATAGATAGATAGAAGCCTTGTTTATTGATTTTCATGACACAGAAAAAGGTAATGATCACTGTTCTCGCTGCTGATAGTCTACCATAATTATACTTGCATTGATTAAAAATAATTGGACACCAATTAGCATTTTCAGTTTTGTTTCTGTTCTCAAAATGCCTAAACTAACAAATAGCACTTCACAACATGTTAAAAAGGGAATTACATTATAGACATTAGAGGTCACTCCTTGGGTTCCTTTAGTGGATAAAAGCAATCTTGTTTACAGCAAATAAATGACAACCGCATAAATAAAAGTGGAGAGGAAATGACACTGTGTAATGCAGACACTGATCTGTGGCAGCAGAACTAATTTCAAATATGTCAAGCTTGAAATTACTACACAGACTCTGCCAAAAATATGGATGTTTGTTTACAATCCATATCAGTGGGGGATATCTAGGTTTAGTGAGTAAATACAGGGGTTGGGATGAGGCATGTTAATTAGTACTTGAGACTTGTGTGCCTTCGCAAATGACTCACAAGGCTTGATAAAACAACTCTGGATAACAGCTGCAATGTGGAGAATTTCTAATGTGTCCAACAGCAAATCTGCAGGAATTACTATCACAAGTTGTTCCCAACCCCACCTGTCTAGAGACTCATAACAGACTCCAAAATTGCTGATTTTATGATATAATTTGTGTGCTTAAAGAATAAACAGAATGTGGCGGTTTGCTGCTGCCAGGCTAAAACTCATCCAACTCCAACAGCATTTCAAGTGCTTCTGAACAAACTATGGCACACTGTAATATAGAGTGAGTACTTTTGGTCACCTTTGACCCAGAAGTCAAACATTATGTAAGCTTTTAGCTAGAATCAAGTTACAATAGCAAGTTTATAGAGCAAAGAGGTTTTAAATTCAAACATAAGTACTTTGCATCTCATTTGAGAAAATCTCTTGTTAAATGTCAATGCATGCAGACGCTCCAGAGATGACCCCTCAGGGTCGCATAGATATTTTCAAACTCTTTTGATGCAAAGTTTCAGAAAATCTTCTAGCTGATAAGCATTTGGAAAATGTAACAAATTTAGAGATAAATAACAAAAGCCAAATATAACAGACTGCTGGAAATGTATATCAGTAAATATGGTGTATTTATAAAAAGTTAGTTCCTGTCCTTGATTCTGATTGGTCAACAGCTGTGTTTTATTCAAGATAAAACACAGCTATGACCGCTTCACCCAACGGTTCTGTGTATCACTACACAACACCCTTAGCAACCACTCTTAGCAACGTAAACTGTTTATCAATTGATATTGTTCAATGAAGCTTACTGTATTATGTAGAAGAGTGTTGTGAGAAAGAGATCGAGTGAGCGAGTTTATTACCTGCATTCAGATTTAGCATTTTCCTTCAGGTCAGTCCTACGTTCATAATAAAAAATCTGTTTAAATGTCCGATGTATTATCTTGTCTTTTTAACAGTTAAGGGGTTTTCCTGTGACTGACAGCACTAGTCAATACATTTGTCAGTTGTGTCTTGTTCCGTATGCACAACAATTCAGACTTTTCAATGTAAAAGTCTTCACTGACTGACACACTCATAAAGACAGTCTTTGCCGCCATCTAATGGCGTAATAATGTAACTTCTGTTGCTGTTCACGGTCAGGGACTATTTTTTCAGGCGGAAGGAAGGCTTTTACAGCACAGCCTCTCATACCTTATTACTTACATATGGTTTGTAAAATGTTCACTGATTAAAACTGTACTCTAAGTACAAACTAGTGTTGTTTTTGGCGGCCTGTTTTAATTTGAGTTTTAGTCTAGTCTTTGTGTCAAGCTGTCATTTTAGTTTTTATTAGTTTTAGTCACGTTCATTCTCTTTTTAGTCTAGTCAAGTTTCAGTCTGAGCATTCTAGTCTTATTTTAGTCAGAATTATCCATGACTATTTTCGTCTAGTTTTAGTCGACGAAAACTGATGACATTTTAGTCTAGTTTAAGTCGACGAAAACTGTATTTTAGTCTCTTTTTAGTAATGCAATTCTATTTAACCCAGTCAATATAGTATAAGTACCTAATAGTATAGACGATTTTCTTTTAACCAAACCCATTTCAAACAAGGATATCTTATTATATTGTTACCTTATAGACAATACCTTATAATGCCTTGAGATGTCTCTTAACCCTTTAAGACCTGAAGGCTTTTTTAGAGTTTTTTTTTTTTCTGAGTGACAAACACAAAAGTAAAGACTCATAACTCCAAAACTGTAGCAAGGAGAGTCAAAAGGTAGGTATCATTTGATAGAACACTTTTTAATGTTTTAGAAAATATAAATTACATTTGGACATTTTCATGCTGAAAAACTGCTGATAAAAGACAATATATATATATATATAATTTTTCATTTTTATATGACTCAGGAACGCAATAAGATCGGATAAAAATTCTAATTTGGTGATGCTCTCCTACATGTGAGCTGCATCTGGTTCAAATTTTGTGGTGATAGCATAAAGTATAGTTGAATAAATTGTTATTAATTTTTTCGCAGCTAGATGGCGCCCACGGGCGGTAAACTTCGGTGTAGAGGCACTTCTCAGCACTCGTTAGGAGTTTTTCAAAATGGTTCGATGCATTAAAAAGCTGAGTTTCTAACCTTTAAGATCATACCTATTTTGTGTTATTCCACGAACACGAAACGAACATGGATGGGTCCGGGAACATTGGATACACACTGCATCCCGGAAAGATGAGAGACATGTCTTTAGCCAAGTATGTTAAATCATTCCATGAGTAATATCTTGTGATCAACGCAATATATTATGTTGATTTTGGATCCATTTTAATCGTAAGAATCTGCTTTAAATAATGATGTGCATTTTCTATGATCTGTGCATTTTTCATAAAGTTATGAGCATGCACGTGAAATCTACACATTTACCTACATATCGGTCCCTTTCTCTATGTCAGAGGAAGTGACGTTGCCTGCGTCTGTGCAGTGCGACCTGATGCAGCCCCTGAAGTGAGACACAGGAAACAGAAATACTGCAAAATAATAATAATAACGCGACTAAACGAGACGAAATAACATTATAACATTTCGTCTCGTCTCGTTTTGTTTAATGAAAATGAAGAGACATTTTAGCATAGTTTTTATTTTGTAAACCACATTTACTCTCGTTTTTATTCGTCAACAATATTGCATTATACATTTAATTATAGTCATCGTCACATGACCAGCATTTACGTTGCGTCTCGTCTCATTTTCGTCACGTGATAAAGGTTCGTTGACGACGATATTTAGTCATAATTTTCATTGACGAAAGCAACACTAGTACAAACCATTCTATATAAGCAAATACTTTACTAGTAAGTTGTTTGTTTCAAGCAAGGTCAAAATGAGTTAATTTCTCTTAGAACGAAAGCACACAAACACTAAAAAAACCTAGTGGTTTCTCATGACTTTGTGAAGTTCTGGGACTAATTGGATGATTGACCTACAGACATCCTCCTGTGTTGTTCTTCTCCATTCTTCTCACACACCCCTCTACAGTTATTTACAAAGCTTTTTCTTCATTTTATCAGTTGGTATTTTGCTCTTTTATCCTTCACAGCAAGCTTGCCGTCAGAAATGAAAGTTGAGACTGAGTCCTGTTAGCCAAAGATTGCGTCTTGTTTACTTGGAGGTGTTGACCCCTGTTGGCCGATAGACCGTGCGTTGAGATCCGATGGCGTGTGTTCGCGGATGCGCAGCGTGTGCGTGGGTGCAGGAATGAAAGGCCAGGGCGGTTGGAGGTGTGGGTAGTCTTGCCTCAGCACTTTCCAGGTAAACTTCTGACTCCAACACCCTACAGCCGAGAGAAAGAACGCCCAGAAAGAACATCAATCCCCCTCCTCCTCCCAGCTGTATTCTCTTTGAAAAGCACCTCAAAAACACTGAGAAACAAAGAGAAAATGTGTGCAAAAGAAAAAAGTTTTTCACCGTTTCCCTTCTATTTTTTTCTTCCTTCCTCTTGTTTTTTGTCATATCGTGCTTTTTTTAGTGCCAAGGACTGAAGGATTGGTGGCAGGAACGCTGCAGGTGCACGTGGCCCCCGGGGACTTTTCCCTAAACGCCAGCCAGACAAACAGGGGGACATGTTCCCCCGTATAGCGCCTCGACGGGATTGGAGCATTTGCGCTGCGTTCAATCACAGCTCATTCCAGAGCAATTTTACCGTTTTTCAACGCATCCCTGAAGTAATGGGAACAAAACCCTGGAGACTCTGTCAGCATGGACCCAGAAGACTCGCAGTCTTTTAAAAACACAGACACCAGCACAGCAATAAGAGAATTGCACAATTAAAGTCTGCACACCTTCCCAATGTTAATGCCAATTTTTTTAATAACGCAAGAGAGAACATTATGCTAAATGATTCTCACATCTATGGAATTCTGAAATGTGGTGATATACAGCACTTTAAGCCATATTATACAGAGGGTGGACTCGTTTTAACATAATTCTGTTGTTCACACAGTAGCCGCAAGCCCACAGCGGCACTCGCTCAGAGAGGAAAAGCTTGGGTAGTGCACTGCAGAGAATCATTCATCCAAAATATTTATTCGCACAGAAATGGCTGTGATGATTACTTGTATTTTATACTCTAATGATTAGTGTATTTATATAGAGGAACCCCCACCTCTCTTCCTTTGAGCTCATGCTGTTCCTCCTTCCTCTTTTTGCCTTCTGCATTCCAGGGGTGTGAGTTTACCCCTGTAAATTGCAGTGAGTCTGGTGCAGTGATCTAAAGGCTGATCTTTAGAAATTCATATTAACCCTTTGCCAAGAGCAGATCAAGTATCACACGTCTGTCCTAATGTCCGATGTTCCATCTGACCCACAATGCTCCCAAGATCATCGACCCTTCCACTCAGGGAAATGCAGGCATGCATAAGGGATAAGAGGCTTCAGCTTCTACCACATAGCCTTTTTTGCATTACTGGATAGATAGATCATGTGTTGTTGTTCATCTGAGGTTGTATTTACATAATTTTAAGACATGCTGAAGACCAGATGATTTTTTTAAATATTATATTAAGCATGTTTAAAGACACTAGCAAACCTTTTTCACTTGTCCCTGCATATATTGTCTCTTTCAGGGCCAGTAATGGAGTACAGAAAAGCTATTTCGGGAGTCCCAATTCACGGATTTGAGTTTCACTCCAAAAGAGAGCAGGATTCTGATCTGGCGCATATTGTGACAGGCAAGGTCCCGTACTGTCTATCCCTGTTAGGGGCACCCCCTCCCTTGCACACCGTTTTGGCACGAGCACCACCTCTGCCAGCTGGGCAGCAGATCTGTGAAGCCAACCTTTAGCTAAGGGACAGGTGGCCAGTCAGAGCCCCTGGACTGTCTTTATAACCCACAGTCCTGTCAAACACACTGCACACTTGAGATTGGCTAGGATTTTTTTGAAATACATACAGACTCAAATCCCATTTACTCTTGAAGTACCTATAGTCTTTAAGTAACTCATTAGCTGTTCAGTTGAGAACTATGTGTGTGCGTGTTCTCTGTTCTGTATCACCTGTTCTGTGTCTCATCTCTGTCCAAGCTGGCACAGAGTCAGGTGCCTGGCATGGGTCCATATGCTAGCGTGTGCTCTCAGCCCTCTGACCTATCTTCAGAACATCTACTACATCAGAGAAAGAGGGAGGTGAGGGAAGATGACAGAAGGAGAGGAAGAGACAAATGTACAGACACTGAGAAGGTTGTCTCTTCCTAACTTGTAACTTTGAACATGCTTTTCAGAGCATGCAGAGGTAGCAGTTGCTCTCAAAACAGTGTGAAACTTCAAGAATGCAAGTCTTTATCACAGAGATGTACATTATACTAGAGTTTTCTACCCCTACATTAAGACTTGCCCTCCAATAACAGCCTTTTTATTTTTCTTACAGCAGCAGAGGCCTTGTAGGTACCTGGAGAAACTTGTCCTGNTTCGGCAACACTACCGTGGACACAATTACTGGAGAGGCAGCCCCTGCACAACCTAGCGATAATGGCTCTCTGACACGTGAAGAGCGCCTGCCCACAAGGCCCTTTTTTTTTGGCTTCTGTCATTGGGGCATGGCACAGGGGACACTCCTTACCCAGTGTCTTCTTAGAACTGGTTTTGCGGCTAAACTATGGCTATTTCAGGCCCAGAAGCAAAGATGTGACAAGAAAAAAAAACATGGACAATGACTTAAAAGACTGTAATTTTGGATTATTTTACTGTAATTTTGGATTAAAGTGCATGGGGGTCAATTATAGATTAACTTTATTAAGCCATTAACTTCAGTGTTATCCACACTGAAAATTGATTGGACCTGCTTATCCATCCAAATTATATATTATATATTAAATTATATATTATATAAGAATGAGTTAGGGTAAAATTAGGGTAAAATTATAAGGGGTTTAAAACATTAATTAAGGCTTGAATCCCTCCAATTAAGATTAAGTATATTTTTAATATAATCTATAATTATGATTATTTATTAATGTTTTTAAATGTGTCTTTTGTTTGATCAAAAATACAGTAAAACAGTAATACAATTTTTAAAAGAGGTTTTCTATTTTAAAATGTTTATTCCTGTGATGGGAAAGCTTAAACTCAATTATTATCAATTATTTTGTGTGGTAAATTATTAATTTATAATAATGGTTCTTATTATTATCAATGTTGAAAACAGTTTTTCTGCTTTTGTGGAAACTGTTAACAACATTTATTTGAAATAGAAATATTTTGTAACATTATAAATGTCTTTACTGTCACTTTTGATGAATTTAATGCATCCTTGCTGAACAAAAGTACAAATTTCTTTATTTTTTAAATTTTTTAATTTTTTTTACTGTCAACAGTATAATAATAATAATAAATACATTTCCTGAGCAGCAAATCAGCATTTTAGAATGATTTCTGAAGGATCATGTGACACTTAAGACTGACTCCAATGAGTACAATAAAGGACCATAGTGGGCTGATAGAGCCTGATGGCACTATATCCGTCTTCGTTAAATAGAATAGAGCAACGGAAAGGAATTTTGCTATGACTCTGTTTGTGGAAGAGTCATACAAGTTTATAATGAAATGAGGTTGAATAAATGCCAGCATTCTACAGCATGTTATAGTAAGTGCTTCTTGGAGAATAAACGATAATAACGGAAATGCTATCTGCTCATGGAGGTTGTTTTTTGTTTAGTTTTTTTCTCAAAGCAAAGGCTTCAAAGCTGACCTGCTGCTGAACAAAGAAATGGATAAAAATGGAAGCAGGGGGAAGGGGAGTGAGAGGCGCTGTTTTTTTATGTGGCCATGGGCCAGCTTTGCCTGCCTCCTTTGAGTTCTGTCCTGACCCATGATCACCTTGAGTAGGACGGGGTCACACGAGAGGGCTTGGTGAAGTGCTGCTTAGCGCTTCTGCTTTTCCCTCTCCCTTTTATACCTTTTTTTTTTTTTTTCACAGCCCTTTTATTCTCTTTTCTAAAGTGGCTTTTTCTCCTTGAAGGATCTCTCATGGCTACACCTACCTTCGGTTATGGACTGTTGTGTTGATGTGAGAACACACGCACACAAACTTTCTCACTTTCTCCTCAGACACACTATCACACATTCATATTTAGCACATATACACCATATATATATAGATTGAGTGGGAAAGAGGATCTGAGTGGACTGCTCTCAATGTTTTGGTACTGCTTTGGAGGTTCAGTGTTTACACTTTTGAGGGAGATAAATCAATGAATAGCAAGAGTAGTCAATGAACATTAAACTGGGTTAAGAGAACGTATTAACATAAAAAAAAACATACAAAATTAATCTTTAATTAATGCATAAAACACTTAAAACTGTTATGTCATATAGTGTGACTACATTAGGCCCCGTCCACAGGAAGCCAGAGCTTACCCTATCCGATCTTTTTTTTTTTCCTCGTCTCAAGAAATATCTGCGTACACACGAAACCACTGAAATGACTCAAAACAATGTAGTATACATGCCAGATCAGTATGTGGTGCTGTAATTCTGCAATAGAGATACACTAAAAACAAAGAATAAGACTTGGAGCATGCACATAAACCTTGCGCGCTGTATACAAACTTTAGTAAAGCTTCGAAATAAAGCTTTATTTTAATAAAACTTTAGGCTCGGTAGCTTCTGCAGCAGGAACACAAGCATGTAGTACGCTATTATTGTTGTTGTTGCTGTTTTGTGCTGTTAGCGGTGTCTGACTAGGGTCGACACGAGGGGTGATGACATCATCATTTCACAAAATATACGGATTGGCTGTACACACGAAAACGCAAAGGGCGTTTTCAAAAAACGGTTTCACCTTCCAAAAAAGCCGGGTTCGTGTGGACGAAACGCCTATCTGATACAAAATTTGTGCGTATACACAGAAACCCGTCTACGTGTGGACGGGGCCTTAAATTCTCTCAGTTTAAGCAAATAGGCCTAAAATATGCACTTACAGAATTTATAATCAAGACTGCTTTACAGACAATAGTGTTTAGATTCGGAAAGTTTCGATTTCAGCATCTAGAATGTAGCTACTGTTTTTCTGTTTATCTGAAAATGCTAATGGCCATTCTCTGAGACTTCCCCAAAAACAAGTCCAAAGTGGATGACCCGTTAACTCGAATAGCTGTTAATTACAGACACTCAAACCAGAACACAAACAATCCACAAACCCAACATTACTCGGCAGGCGGTAACACCTTTGTGCTCTCGCATCACTGGTCTTTTCAGCGGTAGAATCGCACGTCAACCTTCCACAAGTGCTCCATTATACAACTATCTTGTCAGACGAAGCTTTGTTCTTGGTATTGATTCAGAATGTGTAACCAGTTGAAATAATGATTCCCAAAATTCCCATCACTCTTCTATTGAAAGGTTGAGTAAGATGTGAAGTTAAATATGCCCTTTCATGTAGGATGGAAGGAGCTTAAACAACAAAGATGCATCTCAGCAAGAGACTTATTAATGCAGCACACTTTCAGCGGGCACAGACTCACAGCACACATTTCAATATTAGCAACTGAAGAAATTAAGCCATGTTGAGGGACAGAGATGCAAAGACAAATGGAAAATAATTGTAGGTTTTGCACAAAGACTGGAAGAAGACCTTGACCTCTTTTTGTGAATTAAAGATTATGCGTTTGTGAAAACTGTGTGAGCGGTGAAGACAAGCACTGCCAGCTCTTTCATTGCCCTTCATGCAGCTAGCTTGGGATACCAAAATGACTCTTGATATAAATGATTCTTCATATACTTCACACAATACTTAATATATACATATATATTACTATTACTATTAAGATTTACTCACCCACAATTAAATGTCAAATTACATTTCTAATAAACATTTTCAAACTTTTGATAATACACACTCTAAAAAATGCTGGGATAAAAACAACCCAAGTTGGGTTGAAAATGGACAAACCCAGCGATTGGATTGTTTTAACCCAGTGGCTGGGTTAAATGTTTGCCCAACCTGCTGGGTAGTTTTATTTAACCCAAATATTGTTTAAAAATTACTGTATTTCTTGCTTAAAATTAACCCAAAATATGTTGGAAATTAACATTTATTAATATGTTTAATAAACAAACATTTATTAATACTTTTTTTGAATAATATTTAAACAATAAACATTTATTAAATTGCTTATTAATAAATGCTCATCTTTTTGATTATTATTGTTGCCTCTAGTAATTATGAGTCTGATTTTTAATTTCCAACCTATTTTGGGTTAATTTTAAGCCAGACATATAGTCATTTGTAAACAATTGTTGGGTTAAATAAAACTACCCAGCAGGTTGGGCAAACATTTAACCCAACTGCTGGGTCAAAACAACCCAATCGCTGGGTTTGTCCATTTTCAACCCAACTTGGGTTGTTTTTAACCCAGCATTTTTTAGAGTGCATTTTTTCCCCATGCAATTAGAATGAATGGGAACTGAAGCTTTCAAAAAGGACACAAAATCACCATAAAAGCAATAATAAAAATAGCCCATAGAATGCTGTCTGGTATATTCCAAGTCTTCTGAAGCCATATGATAGCTTTATGTAAAGAACATTATGTAAAGAGTTGATATGCAAGTGCTTTTTTTTCTTTTAATTAACCTTTTAATAAATAAGCAAATAAAATATTGGCTTCCAGATAAAATACATAAAAATTTGTTCTTAGGATCAGCTAAAAACTTTCAATATGGTTGACACTTCCTGTCTGGTGGTCCTTTTCCTTCTACCAAGGAAATTACTTTGGATTGATCCCTGAAACTTCTTTTGTTTATGGAATAGGGGTGTCGCAATATACCGGTATTGACGATAATCGTGATATTCAAAGCATGAAATATCAATATCGTGTTAATTTAGGGTGTTACAATATATCGGTATTGGCAATAACAACAATATTTAAAATGAATAGGACTCTTATGATATCATGACATGTAAATACTCCAGCGCCAGTACCTGGTTGACCTCTCAGATGGCAGTATTGCACCTTAATGCTGACACCTGTCAAACAAGAAGTATAGAAGAAGAAGAAGTTTTCTTTACTCGTCTTACTCAGCGTGATGTAGCTATGCATGCAGTTATATGCCCTCAAAATTCAAGATACACAGGCATTTTTGCCCCGACGAGTTTTTGTCATTATATCATATGATAAGATATAGTTGTATTACAATATCACACGAGCAAGAGTGCCGTTTTCCTTGCCTGGCAAGTCCAGAATGATATATCTTCTACAAGATATATCAGTCTGGTCAGTCCGCCCTCCGTCGCGCCTCGAGTCAACTCCAAACCGTACCGTGCAATCAGATTCGTTTATTTCAGTGACGCAAACAGCGTCACTCTAGTGCGGCGAAAGAAAAAACCCTCTTCAAAAATCATAGCGGAGTTGGCAATAACACCACGTATTCTCAAATTCTTACCGCAACAACGATACAAGTCATTAACGTCGCTCTCATTAGTGCTAGCCATGTTAAACTACTCTCAGTGCTTGCCAAAAAACTATTGTGCTTGCCCGGGGCCGTTTATTTACTTTTCGCTGTTGACTCATTTGTCGCTTTGCTAACGTCATATCCGCCCTTCTCTGATTGGTTTACTCCGCTTCCTGTTTGCTCGGATTTGCTCTGCCCTAGAAATCGATTTAATACAATGGCGACCAGACTCATCTGCTGGTACAGCGGTGAGGCTGGATTTTCCAGGCAACCGTTTTCCCCAAATCAGCACAATGCAATGTACATTTAACTTATTGTTAAATGGACAATGTGAGTTACATTTTAGACACAGTTTTTTTTTTTTTCTTTATTTCGCCAACAAAAATGTCAAAATTATTAACAGCAGAACAGAGCCCCCGTGCAACAGACAGAAATGTTTCCGTTATACTCACTGAATCTGCATTTAGAATGAATCAGTTTAATGATTAAATGACCCATTCAATATGGTCACTTGCTTCGTTCCTGAATGAATGAGTAATTTGAACAAATCGGTTGAATGAATGAATGAATGAATGAACTCACTCATTAAGACAGTGACTTGCTGCCCCCTACTGGCAGTTTAGTTTCATATTTAAATATTTTAATTAAAAAGTTAAAATTTGAAAAAAAATCCATATTTAAATATTGAATTAAATTTATGTAGACAAATTGTAAATGCTGTGTAAATATATTAATGCCACTTCTCATTCTGTGTCACCTCTGTATTGCAAAGATGGATTTTGTTGATAATGATTTCATTTGATTGGTAACAGCCATAATGTATAGGCTGCTAGGCTAGTATTAATTTTTATTTCTTCAGGTCTTAAAAAGCCTTAAATTTGACTTTAAAAAATGTGCAGCAACTCTGAAAGAGAAAAACTAAATAAACCAAGTAAAAATTTAGACTGATAAATTTTTCCCCCGAGGATTCTATAGATATCGCGATATATCGATATCGTGAATTCTTTTGGCCACAATAACCGTGGTGTGAAAAATCTAATATCGTGACAGCCCTATTATGGAATGTATAGGTACACGCATAGACACACACACACACACAGGTTTGTTTTGCTATCAAAGTGAGGACATTCCATAGGCGTAATGGTTTTTATACTGTACAAACTGTACATTCTATTCCCCTACACTACCCCTAAACCTACCCATCACAGAAAACATTCTGCATTTTTCATAAAACATTGTTTAGTATGTTTTTAAAGCTATTTTAAATATGAGGACTCATGAAATGTCCTCATATTTCATGTTTACGTCGTAATACCAGTGTAATTCCCATGTCATTATACAAATTTGTGTCCTCATAAATCACAAAAACACGCGCGCACACAAAATATATACTGTATAGTAATACACATTTCCTACACCCCCCATTTTCCTTACCCACCATGCATTATCTCAGTACCATCATCGGCACCCTGAGTTCAAATTCATTTTCAGCTGATAAGCCCATATTGGCTTTCTCAGTGGCATTTTCTTTTTCAGCACAGCGGGAGCAGCAGGAAAAACGAAAAGGAGGGCCGAGTCCCCTGATTCAGCTCAGGGAGACATTTCGAATTTAGAGAATAACCTACGGCCTGGAGCTGATATGAACGTAGCCCTGGGAAAAATAGAATGAACCTGAGACTTTAACTAACATCTCTTAATAGACATTAGATAGAGGGTCTGCTCTCTGGATAGTGCACGTGTGTGTGTGTGTGTGTGTGTGTGTGTGTGTGTGTGTATGTATCATGCCTCTCAGGCCCAAGATGTTTCCACGTGTCCACGTCTTGATCCACGCATGTACACATTTGTACTCACTTGTGTCTTTGCATTCACAGTTCATTGAGCTTTTGACTCTATTAAAGCAGCAGTACGTTCGACTCTCATCGCCTCCGACTGCAACAGTCTTCCCTGCCATCTCCCATCAGCAGTGTGTGTGAGGAGCGTTCACGCACACGGCTGCACATTTGCCACGCTCTACTCTAGAAACATGACATTTGACTGCGCTTTGCTACAATAGAACAAATAGCACCGTCGAGTCAACACCACGCTTCCACCCCCTGAAGCGCTGAGTAGTTGATTAAATTTGTTCTTGACTTATCGCAGCCTTCACTCGCTTCTATAGAGACAGAGAAAGAAAGAGAGAGACAGATAGAGTGAGAGAGAGAACATATTTATTTAGATTTATTCTGCCTTTTACACCTCAAAGCACAGCTAATACTGCATGTGCTAAAGGGAGGAAAGGTTATAGACATAATGTGATAAGTGTGCATATGTTTTTGTTGTCTTGCAGTTTTTTTTCCTTCACGAATGTTGCTTGCCAGATGATATCTTGGGTAACAGCCAAGACAGACTGTGATATCAATCGCCTTTATGTCAGACTGTACGATATACATCTCAGCTAAGACTTTGGTCACGATTGACAGTGTTGACTGGCCGTTTACCATCATCACATCTTCAGTGACATACAAAACTGAAATGGTGCCACACAAACCCAAGCAAGCACTAACATCAGCAATGTTGTGTACTAGCCTAATTTAGTGATGTAAAAATGATTTTCAAAGTTGTAAATAAAACAAAGATTATTGGGCTACGTTTTACAAGAAAATACAATTTCAGTCTTTCTAAATTCACATTTAATTGCTTGTGGTACTTGCTGTTTCTTTGTAAATATTTGTGAAATTGGTCACAAGTTGGTTTAGATTAGGGTAAAATTCTCAGTATTAACTAACTATTAACTACATATTTTGCCTCAAACTCCCAATTACTGCTTAGCAAGGTAGTTGTTAATTTTACGTATTGGGTAGGATTAAGGTATGTAGAATATGGTCATGCAGAATAAAATAAGGGTATTTACAACATGGTATAATAAATTATCTGTGAGGTATTTTGAGCTTAAACCTCACAGCCACATTTTGGGGACACCTGAGACTTAAAGGCACAATATGTAAGATTTTTGTAATAAAATATGCAAAAAACACTTGCACAGTGTGATATATTTCATGCAGCTGTGTACTTACACTATCTTAAAAGTTCCCAAGGATTGTAAATGAAAAATTCAAGTTTTAAATATTGGCTCGTCCCTTGTCATTGTCACCTATCGATGTCGTAATATCCGAGCTATCCCTGGTTTCCGCTTGTAGAAACTATGGCAACTCACGTGGACAAAATGCAAAAGTGTTGGCTATACATCATCTAGCACACCGCTGTTGTGTCGTTCAGTCATCATGGATCACGATTATTCATTGGCAAGTACAGAAAATCCTAAAAAACTATATCAAGTGTTTGTAATTACATCATTCTGTGGGTTATGCTGATGAAATTACACATACAGTTATATTGCACTTTATTTGTACTTCAGTAACGCTTTTTATCAAGTCTGATGACCACTATGTATGTGTTGCACAAAAATATTTAGCCATTACTTGCAAATACTGTGGGTTCTTTCAAATTGACTTTTAGTTCGATTGTTTTAAACACTTAAAACTGCGCAGCATTAACCCACCAAATCATTTGACAAATAGTCACATATCAGTAACAGGCAAATTTAGCATTAAATTGCACGTTCCTTGCAGCAAATTCATTACGATGACATAAAATAGTGTGATTAAACGTACAGATAATACAAAAACGAATTCATAACCTCATCCTTGAACATGATTTGTGAATTCCATACTTCTCTGCATGGTGAAAACGACATCTCCCATTGTTCCACTCTCCTTCACAGCATCATCAAGCTTCGCCTTTGTTATTGTTTTTGAAAATGCAACCTCTGGCGGCAAAAACTTACATAGAGTACCTTTAAATTACATATTGTAAAAAGGCCCATAACAGTCCCCTTTAATATGTGCTTTATAAGTACTAATGAACAGCCAATATCTAATTTGCATGCTAATAAGCAACTAGTTAAAGGACTAGTCCACTTTTAAATAAACCTTTCCTGATAATTTACTCACACCCATGTCATCCAAGATGTCCATGTCTTTCTTTCTTCAGTCGAAAATAAATTAAAGTTTTTGATGAAAACATTCCAGGATTATTCTCCTTATAGTAGACTTTAAAGAGCACCAAACAGTTGAAGGTCATAATTAGTTTCACTGCAGCTTCAAATTGTTCAACACGATCCCAGATGAGAAATAAGGGTCTTATCTAGTGAAACCATCGCTCATTTTCTGAAAAAAATTGAAAATTATATCTTTTAACCTTAAATGCTCATCTTGAACTAGCTCTCTTCTTCTTCTCCTCTATTAGAATTCCAGCAGTGTAGAAACTGCTAAGTGTATTACTGCCCTCCACAGGCCAAAGTTTGAACTAATTTTATATACTATTGAACTAGCATATTGCATATAAAAATTAGTTCAAACTTTGGCCTGTGGAGGGCAGTATTACGCTTAGCAGTGTCTACACTGCTGGAATTCAAATAGAGAAGAAGAAGAAGAAGAAGAGAGCTAGTTCAAGATGAGCATTTCTGGTTTAAACTTATATAATTTTCAATTTTTTTTCAGAAAATGAGCGATGGTTTCACTAGATAAGACCCTTATCTCTCATCCGGGATCATTTTGAACAATTTGAAGCTGCAGTGAAACTAATTTTGACCTTCAACCGTTTGGTGCCCATTCAAGTCTACTATAAGGAGAATAATCCTGGAATGTTTTCATCAAAAACTTTAATTTCTTTTCGACTGAAGAAAGAAAGACATGGACATCTTGGATGACATGGGGGTGAGTAAATTATCAGGAAAAGTTTATTTAAAAGTGAACTAATCCTTTAAAGGGGCTCTATGTAAGGTTTTTACTTTAATAAAGCATAAAAATACCCCGATATGTTTGCAGATATTTAGGAAACATGCTGAGTTCACCTACTTGTTCCTCAGAAAAACAATGCTACAGCCAGATATTATGTCTGTCTTTGTTTTGGTCTGTGTGAAACATGAGCTGCCAGTTTATCCAATAGTATTTCGACGTCACAGGTTGCCAGTTGGCGGAAAACACCGCGAATTGCAGCCATGGAAACCAACAAACAAACTGGTCAGAGAATCGCAGATTCTACCTGACCTAAAAAGCCTCTGCATCCATCTAAATATCTCTATGAACAACAGCATATTAAAACAGATAAATCAACTCATCAGCTTACAGTTTGTAAGTCTCCTCAGCTTTCATTGTGAATTGCGTTCCCTATTGTTGCTGGCAACCACGTCTTTGAACGAGGGGGCGGGCCAAACAATATTTTGAATTTGGACTGAAGTATCTATTTTGAACACTGGGTGTCATTATTACATAGAGGCCCTTTAATAGTGAGATTTGGACCCTAAACTAAAGTGTTACCCGTTAAATTTGCTAACCATTTCTGAGTGAAAATTGTTTCAAAGTAAATCCTACTCTTCAGTGTACACTTCATACTCTATGATCACATCAAACAAAATGAATTTGAATACCAGGAACAAACACATTAAACAGTTAAAGACTGCCGATTTTGCCCCACAACCAAGAAATGCTTTACAATTATCAAAAATTATTTTCTTTAGTCAAATCTCCCTCAAGTGAAAGGTCATGCTTGATGGAGATGGAGGCTGCTTAACTTTAATCAAACCTCTCTGTGTGTGCGTGTGCCTGATAATGTTATCTACATGTGGTAAAGAGACACATTCATCAATAGCATTTGGGAGTAGGGCTTGATAAAACACATGCTGTACCACTGTGAAAAAAATACTTGTTTTTGATAGAATTGCCAGCAAAATGGAATGATTAAATGAAGTAGCTTTAATCAGGGAGTTATGAGAGCTCAGCATGGAGTCTCAGTGCCATGGTAGGAATTAATTGGCACAACTGAGCTGTACCTCATATTACAGTTTCTCTCTCTCTCATGCACACACACACACACACACACACACACACACACACACACACACACACGCTCAAAGTCACATTTTAAGACTACAAACCTTTACTGATTGTGGATAGTATATCAAACAAGTCTGTATGTGTGTTTGTGAACATATTTCAAAGGCTAAACGCAGTTAATGCGTAAAGTTTGTCTGCCCCATGCGCTCATGTGTGTTCCCAGCACAGTTTGCTGTCATTTGTGTGTGAGCTTTCCTGAGCATTTGGTAACGAACCATCTGAACAGAAAACAGTTGGATCCTCTAAATGAGTTTATGTGCCACGCATTGTTTGGATATGCCAGATGTCAGTGTTTCTCACATAAGCCATACTCTAAGATATGCTTGTGTGGTAATGAATCTAGAAACAGCTCCCTCACTGTTTGTGCTGGAATAGAAGAATAGGAAGTCAGAAGTGGCTCAGCATGAGTGTGTAAAATAACAACACATCTACCTACTGGTATACTAAGCATCTGTCACTTAATATTTCATAAAGTTTCATTCTGTGATCCTTAAACTTGGATAAACCGTACATGTTTGGAAAGAATTCAACAGTATGACTCAACACACTTGGCACTTTCCAGGAATAAGGAAAAATGTGGTACCCCATTACTTTTTTTTTTTTTTTTAAGGATTTCATGCATAAATAAGTACACTGTTGTATTATGTGCTGCATGATGTACCCCCAGTACAACATTTCTTAAAACCGTCAAATCATTTGGAAACTGGCAGGATGTAAACAGTCTCATCACTTGTAAACAATAAAATGATCATAAAAAAAAATAAAAAAAATCTCAATAAATGATTATGTCTCAGGCTTTTCTGAGTCTATATGGCTCTCAGACCTTGATTTATACCCTATTCATAAAAGGGTCCACACACTCTGAAGAGCAGTGTTTCCTTGACTTCCTGTGGCACAAAAGCATCATTCACTTTAGAATCACAAAGTTTTCAGCTTCAAGTTCAAACTGACAACAATAACAAGCCTTAAGCAGTGCAGGTTACTTAGCACATCTTCTGTTTCAATTAGCGTAGCTCCTTTTAAACTCACTATTTCTTCATCTCAAACACTCAAGGCTAAAAAAAATCTATCCATTTTTAACCTTAAAGCACCTGCAACTTCCCAATACTTGTAGAGCTGTAAAACACTTCCCAAAATACACATTTCTTAATTCTAGCAGCCTGTAAAGGCAGCCTGTAAAATAATGTGTTTCAAACGCGCTAAGATATTCTGCTGCTTAGAAAGGTGAGGACTTTAATTTCTTCACTGAAGTAGGCCAGCAGTCTATCATTAGCAAAATGGTATCTATCTCATACCAGTGATTAGCCTCTGATGAAAAGCCTTTTCTGTCCAGATTATGGCCCAGGACACTTAAGAAGAACCATGAAATATGAACCTAAAAAAACACAGCTGTGAGCAAGTGTGCACCTTTGAGAAACAATGACTTAACTACAACTTCATCTTAGTAGCTGTTTGACCCGTATTATAAGCTGTGAAAGAGTCTCTCTTCTGGAAGAAATGTATCTAATGGAGTTTTATTTTACTCTAAAAAGGACAGAAAATGAATGACAAGCGTTTATAGTGAAGGCCTGACATTAAAGACTTATTAAACTGTCAGTATCCAGTATAGATTTCAAACTGGAAAGTGATTTATGCATATTTTTTACAGAGTACATTTAAAGTAATCACATTCCTCTGTATTAATTCATTACCTGACCCACAATTCCTCAAATGTACGGTCAGCCCTTGAACCGTCAAATTATAAATGCTTTTAAACTTATGACTTTCCAATCACTTTTTCCAACTGGAATGCTTAAATTTTCACACAGATGGCTACTTCAAAAAAACATTCCTATGCAGATGAGGTTTTTCCTAATTACCATACATTAAATATGCCAGCCATTATGTCAGTAAGCAAGGTGTGTGTATCAGACTTTCACAATTATTCAATGTCAAGGTTTATTATAATTATTATTATTTATTTTTTTGATGGTTAGTCTCTCTCGATCTCTCTCTCCCATTCTCTCCTTCCCTGTCGTCTTGTGTGAGGGTCAGTACTGTCTCTCTAATCAGATCATCTTCATTTATCCAGCTCTAATTGTGAGACTCACACCCTGTGGCTAAATTAAATCATTTCTCCCTTTCTAAACCTGCAGTAATTATGCACCTATGAATTATTTATAGGACAAGTATAGATATAATAATTTTTAATCAACTTTCAGCTGGTGAGGGATGGACAGCAGAGTGAGAGTGTGCGTGTCACCGTATGTTCATCTGTGTGCTGAAAGCTGATGCTCCTGCTTTCTCTCTACTTCCTGTGTGCCGTCGTCATGGCAATGTGTGTGTGTCAACACAGAGTTTGATTTTCTCTGACTAATTTGGCTAATTAACGGTGTGACTGTTGCACTGTGGGATGCGCAGCCTTGTGCATGCATCTCTCCGAGGACATAAAATCCCAGGGCTTGCTGCTGTTTCATTAGTGGAAGTTGTGCTTCTGCCTCTCAAATGTGGAGTCTTTGGCCCAGCCAATTTCAGAAGTTTACCCGGTTAGTTGCATTAATACTGTCAGAGGATTTCATTCACTAAACAGAGCTTTCACATTAAAATGTATGCCCTTGCCAGATAATTTTATTCACAGCAACTTATTGTAGTCAAGGTATCAGAAATCAGAATTTAATAATTGGCTCCCTTGTCAATTCATGAGCTGGAATTTGAATTTAACTGGCCAATAAATGTTGATTTGGATATGAATGACAGGAATGATAAGAATTGTATTAATCTAACACATTTTGTGATGAAACATAATAATATCAGAAACATTGATTAATGTGCCTATTTCAATAAAGACATCAAAATGTGATTATATTTTAAAATGTATTGTTTTAATATATAACAATACTAAGATATATATATATATATTTTTACATATTTCAAGATATATACGTTTATATACTAATATAAATACTAATACTATATGTCTTCATATATACTACAGTTCAAAAGTTCAGTAAATTCTTTAAAGAAAAACTTATGTATTAAATTGATCAAAAGTGACAGTAAATAAATTTTTATTGTTACAAAAGATTTCTATTTCAAATAAATTATGTTCTTTTGAACTTTCTATCCAAAGATTCCTGAAGAAAAAAAATACAACTATGACAAAAATATTACACAAATATTTTCAACATTGTTAATAAAAAATATTTCTTGAGCATCAAATCAGCATGTTAATATGATTTTGGAACGATCACGTGACACTGAAGACTGGTGGTAATACACTATATTGCCAAAAGTTTTGGGACGCCTGCCTTTACATGCATATAAACTTTAATGACATCCCATTCTTAATCCATATAGTTTAATATGGAGTTGGCCCACCCTTTGCAGCTATAACAGCTTCAACTCTTCTGGGAAGGCTTTCCACAAGGTTTAGGAGTGTGTTTATGTGAATTATTTTTTTACAGTACGCACACACACTGATTCTTAATTCTGGATAGTGCACAAACCTGCAAATCACACATTTCTGTTGAGCTTCAGGAATAATATCAACTACTTTGCCTGTAATGTATACTGACTATGCAAAAGCTCATCAGAACATCAATGATGTATATTGTGAACCGTTGTATTATTTAAAAATATATATATATATACCGAGAGTCACACAATACATTTGTTCTACTTAAAGGGGTGGTTCATTGCGATTTCACTTTTTTAACTTTAGTTAGTGTGTAATGTTGCTGCTTGAGCATCAACAGTATCTGCAAAGTTACAGCATTGAAAGTTCAATGCAAACTGAGATATTGTCTTTTAAAGTTATGGCAGTTTAATGCCTACAAAAGTGACCAGTTTGGACTACAACAAGCTTCTTCCTGGGTTGGTGACATCATAAACCCTGCAATTAACATAAACCCTGCCCACAGGAAAACACGCAACAAAGTGGGCGAGGCCATGTCGCGTGGCATTATGGAAGCGAAAGAGTTGTCTACACCGGACGCGCGCAGCACAATGCAATGCGTCAAAAGATAATAGAACCCATTATAATCAGTGATATTGTCTACACTGGATGTGGCGTGGAAGACAGCTTCCAGAATCTACACGAGTTCAATGCTGGATTTGCACAAAGGCTATTACTGAAAGATGAAGCAGTTGCCACTTTAAAAGCAGAAGCTGCTGTTTATGGGCCCCAAACTATAAGTACGTTTTATTGTTTTTACATGTCTTTTAAATGTATTATGTTGCTATTTTTTGGTTGCATCAAGGACGTAAACAAAGACCAAGGCGTTCGCTAGCCAGTTAGCTAAATTCTATTGCATACTTCTCCAACAAACGCCAACACACACCAACAAACTTCTATTTTCATAGACAAACAGTTGTTCATGCTATAAATTAAACAATACCTTAACAAAAATGCTACTACTCAGTCATGTATTCAGCTACAGAAAAGCTTTAATCAGGATAAAACCGTATATTGAAACCTAACAAACAGCAGTGACAGCATATCTAAACACTTTGACAAGTACAAACGGAAATACTTACCATTTATAATAGTAATTTAAAAACCATGCTTGCAGAGGTTCTGCTTGACCCTCTTCATCATTACTGCTATCTGGGTCTGATTCGGGTTCAATTTGATACGACCATATAGACGCCATTATTTACATTTCCACTGAAGCACATGTAACAACTAATGGTAAGGGGCGTGGCGTTTCCAGACGCTTCAGCCAATCAAAATACACTGGCCAGCTAACCAATCTGAGCACATTGCATATTTCAGAGGGAATGGTATCATAGAACCAGGAAGTCAAACCAGCCATTCTAATGACAATGGAAACAGTGGTGTAGAATAAAGGTAAAAGATATGAAACGTTTTTTTTAATTTCTTTTTTTACGTAGCATTAAGAAATGTTAAACTGCGCCCCATAAACACAATCAAGCCTAGAAAAGACCACTGAACCACCCCTTTAAATCTCTCACACACGCTCAAATCTTAGAACATTTACTACATTCCCCTTTCTCTAGGGAACAATCTCAAATGTTAAACATAGTAGCTCCTGGTAAACACACTGTCTGAAACAACAGCCAATTGCTAAAATTAATTTAATTTTATTTATGTATATGTATATGTGTGTATTTAGCTCTAATACTCTCCTTTTGTAGCCTGGATGCCAGCCAAACTTAGCCCCGCCCACAACATTTTGAGGTCGGGGAGTTCGGTCTGGACTCGATCCGTAGAGGAGTAATTATGCCCGAACAGAAACTGTTCGGACCAATCACATTGTCAGGGCGATGATTGACAGATTATCACCAGAAACGTAATCAGCCACGTCATCAAAGAGCGCTTGGGTTGAATTAGTTTACAACAATGATGGCTGGTGTTGAAGAACCTGAAGAACTGAGATGTGTAGATTCCGCCATCGCCTCGACAGCGCATTCATTTTAAAAGAGGAACAGAGGACCGCCATCAAGGCATTTGTCGGTGGGAAAGATGTCTTTGCTAGCCTGACGTGGTCATACTCAATTTGTGTGCAGTTGAGTTCTGTTGACAACTATGCGTCGCTCAACACACGTCACTTACTCTGTAGCTCTGATTGGTTGTAGGTCTATCCAATTGAGGTCTTTCCTGGATCGGTTGAAATACGCCCCCATAATCAAAGCCCAATGGAGCAGTATCAGACTCATATTCGAACTAGAATTGAGTATGACCACGTCAGGCTAGTTCTTTTGGGCTACTGTGCCTAAAGTTGCGTTGTCGCCATGTGGTAATGGAGATCTCAGCTTCCCACTGGTGAAGGACCATGTAATAGCGGTAGGCCAAGAGTGCCCAGTAAGTATCATGATTCTTCAGCAGGCCTTGATTGTTTTCACAACCCTCATTACAAAGTATGGACTACTGGTTACAGTCTGCAGAAAAAGGCTGAATCTCAGCTGAAAAGAATCCTGGACCATTATCAATTATTACAATCTCTAGAGAAAATATCCTTCAGTGGCCTGGATTACACCTTAAGCTGGGGTACCTAAAGTAATAGTCAATGACCAAACGACCTTTTAAGGACAACAATGTTACCCAGAGCTGCATAGATAATAGGGGTGCAACGGTTCAAATGGTTATCATCACGGTTTTAGGGTCACGGTTTTGCTACAGTTTGGTATGTGCTATGTTCAGGACTACTATCAAATAAAAATAAAGAAAATAAGAACAAATAATCAATCTACAAGCAACAGCACAAATAAACACAGAAGAGCAAAGATACAAATAAAATTAAAGCTGCAAGCAGCGATGAAAGGGCCCTCGCACCTGGGCTCACCGCCACCCGTTGGCCTTAGGAAAACAGTGAACAGTGGGCGACATTTAAGCGAGTAAATACAGGAGAAATATGGCAAAGTCATTTAAAGTGCTGCCAACAGGTGGCACTTTGACTGTTGCTATGAAGATGTCTTTAGGCCAGGACTATTATCAAACATGTGAAGTTTGGAGCAGATCAGACATTGTATGCCTGAGTTACAACAACTTTCTGTTTCGTGGCGTTAATCGCATACATTAGCACTTACCCAAGGGTTGCATTATTTAACGTGTTTCTACTATGTTTGGTACTTCATGGCAAATTGGAATGTGTTTCTGGGAGTGAATTAGAGTGTAAAGCATGCCATTTCCTGTTGCCAGCAGGTGGTGCTATGACTAACTGAATATTGGCATATAAATGTCTTTAAACCAGGACTCTTATCACACATGTAAAGTTTGGCGCACATCGGATATTGGCTGAATCCCAAATGGTACACTACTATGCACTTTTGGTCTTTTGGACTTACAATGGCTGCCACGTGTCAGTTAAGTCCACGAGACCGTAGCGTGTCCCATTTATCATTTTAGGTTTCAGAAGGGTTCTCGCAAGCGCCCCCTTTGTGGCCGCTATGCGCCCTGGATGCGCACTTCAGCTGGGCCCGCAAGTTTCCGAGCTACGCAGAGGACTTTACCCGGCAGTCAAACCGTGCAGGTTTAGGGTGCCATTTGGGATTCAGCCATTGTATGCCTGAGTTACAACAGCTTCCTCTTTCGTGGCGAAACATCACTAAGGCCTTAAGATTAGACTGACAACATATGGTGTTTATCTGTTTTAATCTCTATGAGGAGTTAATCACAGTGTAAAACAAGTCATTTCCTGTTACCCACAGGTGGTACTATGACTGTAACAGAATATCGGCATATAGATGTCTTCTGGCCAGGACTCTAATAAATCATGTGAACTTTGGGGAAGATCGGACATTGTATGCCCGTGTTAAAACAACTTCCTGTTTCATGGCGAAACATCAAACTTTGTCAGGCCGCCACGGACACGCCGTTCAGTAAAACGTCGCAAAGGCCTTAAGATTACACTGACCAAATATGATGTTGATCTGATTAAAGCTCTAGGAGGAGGAGTTAAAGTACAACGTGTGGAAATGGCAAAAACTGCTAAAAATTTGCAGAGAAAACTCAAAATATATCACTTCCTGTTGGGTTTTCAGATTTTGGACCCAGGGACTTTTTTTGTAGGTATTGGGCTGTTACACGTGTATACCGAATTTCATACCTGTACGTGAAACGTGGTGCGAAGGGTGCTTAATTGAAATTTTGTAGGTGGTGCTATTGAGCCATTTTGCTACACCTAATTCTGAAACCCATATTAGATGTAAATTTTCACCACTTCTGACACGTGTGCAAAGTTTCATGAGTTTTCAGGCATGTTTAGGCCCTCAAAAAAGTGATTCATTTCGGAGAAGAAGAATAATTGACCAAGCAATTACAATAGGGTCCTCACACCATCGGTGCTCGGGCCCTAGTAAACAGTGATTTTCAGGTTACATTCTAATGAAATGTAAAACAACATTGCATATAATCTTCATTGTATAAATAAAGATTAATCATTATTAATTACTAATTAAGTTACAAAAGCTATGAGCAGTGAGTGATTTCCTTGTCTTTTGTTATTTGATTAACATTAAAAAAAAAAAACATACAGACAGCAGGAAAATTAGGCTGCTGTCACTTTAAGACAGAACGCATGTGTTCAGTATCAGTGTACTGGATTATTTCTCGAGTGTATAAGTTCACTTATAAGTTCATAACCTACTATGTTTGCTAGGATACTCGCCAAGATGGGCATGTTGATAATTTTTGTGTGAATTTGTCCGTTCAAGCACAAGACTTGATTGCACAAATCTTCTTACAGAGCATGAGCTCTCTTTCGGGTCTTAGGCTAGAATGTTTAAATTGGCATGGTTTAAATTAGTTTAGTTTAAACACAGATAGCAATGTGTGCTGTTCAGTTCTCACCTGCGCTTGCGTGCTATCAACACCTGGGTGATGACGGCGTAAATGACTGGTCATACTGTATAGAGCATACGTCACTTGCATTGAACAAAGTTTAAGGGAAGCCAGAATGTGTATCAATCGACCGCAAAATACATTAGGTAACTCTGTGTCTGTTTTATTTATTTTCAACAAACCATATTACAGATGTGTATGCATCGTCAGATTTGAGATGAACCACGGTACAAGTGCGTACCGAACCTTTTGTGGAGGACGGTATGGTTAGATTTTTTTACCGAGAACCGTTAAACATCTAACAGATAATATGGATGATATCATTGGTCCTGAGTAATGGGATTTAAATAAATCATTCACGAGGTCATGCCTAGAAATCTTCTTATATCCGAAACATTTGTGGCCTACAAACAGATCTTCAGACAGAGCAACTGAACACGTCTCATTTAGAGTTAGATTTGTTTTTCAAAGTCATGACAGGACCAGTGTAAGCCGTTCATCATGTTGGGATTTATCTTTTCACACAAACTAACAAATCATCCGCATGGCAAGTCACCCCTGTTAGTCCATCTAAGAGTTGAGACATGCATCTCTGGAAGAGCTCTGGACTAGAGCTGATGCCAAAGGGTAAGAGCAGAGCCAAATGGTGTGCCAGAAGAATCTGCCATAAGCAGGACTGTGCATCTAAATTGAAAAAAAAAAAAAAACAATTGTTCAAAAAAAGTTGCTTCATTCCACTGAGCCAGTAATTGTGCTGCTGATGATAATATATTCGGCTCTCTGTACACTGCCTCATTGAGCTTAGTTAGATCAATGCATATTGTATTTTTTTTTGGGGGGGGGGCACAAAATTCTCTTGGCCATTCTATCCTTTAAATTACTCTCATTTGTTCTATATGCTCTAGTTCCCACTTACATTTCTCCCATGAAATTTGCACTTTGAATGCAGTTCTGACTGCATGACACAGTGTCAACAAATTCTGTATTCTCACTCCAACTTTGTATGGAACTCCACGGTAAATTTCTCGCAACCACAGCTAGTGGTCTTTTACCTTAGATTTCATGGAATTTTATATTACAGTGTGGTCATAATGGGCATAGACTACAGTTCAAAGCTTTGAGGTCAGTAACTTTTGTAATACTTTAAAATAAGGTCCCAATAGTTAATGTTATTTAATGCATTACCTAACATTAACTAACAATAAGCATTACCTTTGTTACAGTATATATGAATCTTTGTTCATGTTAGTTAAAGGGGACCTATTATGCAAAATTCCCTTTTATAAGGTGTTTGAACACTGATATGTGTCCACAGTAAGAACGACCAGCCTGGTAAAAATGCACTTACTCATTTTTAAATTTTTTTTTTTCATAAATCAATAGCAGTGTCTTCAAACGAGCTGATTCAGATCACCCCCTACGATGGCGTTATCGTAGGGAGAAGCCCGCCCACAGCCGGTGACGATCTGCATGCCAAAAGCATCTGCCTGAAAAGACACAGCACCGAGTGAGAAGCACTGGAGGTCTGCTACCTGACCTGAGCCCGACGGGTCCTGAAGAACTCGTGGGTTTTCGGGTCGGGTTAAGGTTTCATGAATAGCTTCGGATTCGGAACAGGTTCAGGTTTATTACTAAGAAAAACTATATAAACTACATAAGGTTTGCGTGCCGGCTGCTGTGTTGTGGCACAAGGCACGGCACTCAAACCTTCAGCTAGGCCTATGTGTGCGATAACACAAAAATTACTGAGGGAAAACATATTACATTGCCAAATGCAGGGAAAGCTGCACTACAAATTCCACCGAATAATAGGAAAAATATTCATTAGACAAAGTCACTTCTCATCATAACAGGTGAGCAAGGGTATAGCACAAAATTATACACAAGCCTTTAAAATTACTACACAATAATGTTTGTGTGAAGTGAATAAGTGTAAACTGAGCACAGCGCAGTTTGAGATTTCAGGATTCCCCTATTCAAATAGATAGGACTTGGTCTTGGATGCCCGAAATAGCTGCCCGGAGGCATTGCAAATATGGTCGCCGAGTGAACAGACTTTCTAGTAAGAGACTTTGACACCATTACATGCAGCTTTGTTTGTTATTTGGATGTCAAAAAGTTTAGGTTGCTCTGTCTCTACAGTTGTTTCAGTCGTCCATGTCAAAATGAGTGAGATGACCAATCAAATCAAAGAAGGCAGGTCTTACTGTTCACAGAAGACGAATATGCCCAATGCTTTAGTTTGACCTCTGAAAAAGTGCATGGAAAGTAGCAGCTAAGTTAATTTAATGAACATTCTTTAAACTATCTTCTTTTGTTTTCAGCAGGAACAATTTGAGGTTGAGTAAATTATGACAGAATATGTTTGTGTGAACTATCCCTTTAACTACTTCATTAAGAAAAACAGCTAACACTGTGCATATACACCGATCAGGCATAACATTATGACCACCTTCCTAATATTGTGTTGGTCCCCCTTTTGCAGCCAAAACAGCCCTGACCCGTCGAGGCATGGACTCCACTAGACCCCTGAAGGTGTGCTGTGGTATCTGGCACCAAGATGTTAGCAGATCCTTTTAAGTCCTGTAAATTGCGAGGTGGAGCCTCCATGGATCGGACTTGTTTTCTATGCACATCCCAGAGATGCTCGACTGGATTGAGATCTGGCGAATTTGGAGGCTAAGTCAACACCTCAAACTCGTTGTTATGCTCCTCAAACCATTCCTGAACCATTTTTGCTTTGTGGCAGGGCGCATTATCCTGCTGAAAGAGGCCACAGCCACCAGGGAATACCGTTTCCATGGTCTGCAACAATGCTTAGGTAGGTGGTACGTGTCAAAGTAACATCCACATAGATCCCAAGGTTTCCCAGCAGAACATTTCCCAAAGCATCACATTGCCTCCGCCGGCTTGCCTTCTTCCCATTGTGCATCCTGGTGCCATGTGTTCCCCAGGTAAGCGACGAACACGCACCCGGCCATCCACGTGATGTAAAAGAAAACATGATTCATCAGACCTGGCCACCTTCTTCCATTGCTTCATGGTCCAGTTCTGATGCTCACGTGCCCACTGTTGATGCTTTCGGCAGTGGACAGGGTCAGCATGGGCACCCTGACTGGTCTACTGCTATGCAGCCCCATATACAACAATTATATTGTATTCTGACACCTTTCTATCAGAACCAGCATTAACTTATTGAGCAATCTGAGCTACAGTAGCTCGTCTGTTGGATCGGACCACATGGACCAGCCTTCGCTCCCCATGTGCATCAATGAGCCTTGGCTACCCATGACCCTGTTGCCAGTTCACCACTTCCTTGGACCACTTTTGATAGATACTGACCACTGCAGACTGGGAACACCCCACAAGAGCTGCAGTTTTGGAGATGCTCTGACACAGTCATTTACATTTACATTTACATTTATGCATTTGGCAGACGCTTTTATCCAAAGCGACTTACATTGCATTATACTATACATTTGTATCTGAGTATGTGCAATCCCTGGGATCGAACCCATGACCTTGGCATTGCTAGTGCCACGCTCTAACCACTGAGCTACAGTCATCTAACCATCACAATTTGGCCCTTGTCAAACTCATTCAAATCCTTACACTTACCCATTTTTCCTGCTTCTCACACATCAACTTTGAGGACAAAATGTTCACTTGCTGCCTAATATATCCCACCCACTAACAGGTGCCGTGATGAAGAGATAATCAGTGTAATTCACTTCACCTGTCAGTGGTCATAATGTTATGCCTGATCGGTGTATAGTCACATGCTAAATCTAACTTTTTTTTTTTACTAACTTTAATTTATAGGAAGTGCAAATAAGAATAGACAGGTCAAAAAAATTGCATTAGTGGCGTTATTACTTACTGAGTGAGGCTTTACTCTACAACACAAAAACACCTGCAAAAGCTCATACATAACAGAACCTCTTCTAAATCCCCAACATTACTGAACATTAAACTGTTTCTCTTTACTTAAAAAATAACACTTTCAACGTTTACTCTTTCAATTCAGGCACATGCAAAGAATGCTGGAAATTAAAAGCAAAATTCCAGCAAAAATTATTTAAGTAGTCACAAAACAAAAAGATTAATTCAACTTCCATTTTACTCATGTAGGTGGATTAAACATAATGAGATGTTCAGTAACCATGTTGCTTTAGCTCGTCTGAATTAAATTAAACAAGCAACAAAAAATAGTTTTGAGTGCATAATTAGCCTGGACATTTTCACTAAACTTTTCTTCAGCAAGTTTTACTGTATCTATTCACTACACAAGCTGTAAGGCCCAAGAACTGAAACTTTTATGAAGACCGGTTGACTGATTATGTTTTTGCTTTACTTTTCCTTCCAGTAGCGAAGTATTACTAGAGCCATAAAGTTATGTTGCTATCAAAGGCTCATCCCTTACATTCAAATAGCTTTGTGAGAATAGCTGTGACTGCAGCTCTTGTATCTATTTTGAATAAGATAATGTCCCCATTTAGTGTTATATACACTGCGTTCCAAATTATTATGCAAGTGACATATCAGTAAGATTTCAGTATAATAAACATTCAGATTTTAGTTTTTCTAAGAAAATGTTTGGTTGTTTATTTATCCATGTCTTTTTAGATAACTGGTATCAATCTCAGCCTAAATAATTTGCCAGGTCTATGGAAACCCTACTTAGAGGTTGTTCCACATTATTAAGCAAGTCACAGTTCTCATGCAATATGGGGAGGAAGAAAGATCTTTCTGAAGATGAAAAGCATGAAATGGTGCAATGTTGTGCAAAAGGAATGAAAACAACTAATACTGTGTAAAAACTGAATAGAGATGATCAAATTATCATAAGATCTGTGAGTGATTTAGAGCACAGCAGAACTCAGTCAGATAAAGGCTTATTAATGAAAGTTCCTGTCAAAAAAATTAATTGCATTAAAAGGGCAGTTATAAAAAAAGCCAGTGTTGAGAAGAAAACAGGTATTTGAAGCTGCTGGTGTCTCTGGAGTCTCAAGAAGCTCTCCATGCAGACTGGCAGTTGTGTGTAAAGATGCATTTCAGCTACTTCAAACCAAACCTCACAAAGAGAAACATATACAGTGGGTGTAGAAAAACATTTTCAAACAGTTTTATTGCTTCGGTGTATTTTTGCAGCATGGGATAGTGCATAGTGCATTGCATTTCAGAAGGCACTATCCTCCTTTTTATACCATAGCTGAAAATGGCCAGTTATGAACTCCAGATATCTTGCAAAAGTCATTTTAATACCCTCCATCTCACTTCCCAATATTCCCTTGCTGACGTCGCAGTCTTGTTGGAACGTGGTGGCCATTCACCAACCATCCAGAAATCCATACATTTAGACCATCCATTGTAGTACGGCATTAGTTAATGAATAAAACTATTTAAAAATGAGTCTTCATGTATTTCTACACCCACTGTAAATGTTTATCTTTGTGAGCTTTGGTTTAGAGTGGCTGAAATGCATCTTTACGCACAACTGCCAGTCTGCACGGAGAGCTTCTTGAGACTCCAGAGACACCAGCAGCTTCAAATACCTGTTTGCTGCTCAACAGTGGCTTTTTTTATAGCTGCCCTTTTAATACAATTAATTTTTTTGACAGGAACTTTCATTAATAAGCCTTTATCTGACCAAGTTCTGCTGTGCTCTAAATCACTCACAAATCTTATGATAATTCGATAATCTCTATTCAGTTTCACACAATATTAGTTGTTTTCATGCCTTTTGCACAACATTGCACCATTTCATGCTTTTCATCTTCAGAAAGATCTTTCTTCCTCCCCATATTGCATGAGAACTGTGACTTGCTTAATAATGTGGAACAACCTCTAAGTAGGGTTTCCACAGATCTGGCAAATTATTTTGTCTGAGATTGATACCAGATATCTAAAAAGACATGGATAAATAAACAAACAAACATTTTCTTAGAAAAACTAAAATCTGAATGTTTATTGTACTGAAATCTTACTGATATGTCACTTGCATAATAATTTGGAACGCAGTGTAAGTGTGCCATCCTGAGTTAATGCATTTGGGTTTTTTTTTCAGGGTTTTTTTTCAGGGTTTTTTTTCCACTGGGCATGAGACTGCATCAACATCACTCTTTTCCTCAGTCTGTGGAGAAATGCTCTACAACATCTTGCTGCTGTTTCACTATCTCACTCCGTTACACTTGGCTGATGCTTCTGCTTACCATTAATTCAGGGTCCTGTTGGAGTTTTTCTGGAAGTGTCATGTCTTTTATGTCAATGACAACGTATTAAATAAAAAATTCCAAAAATAATGTATGAAGGTATCTGCTGACTCTTTATGGCCATTAAACTTGGGCCTCTCAAAAATGACATTATACGTTCTCACAAAATGTTCATCAACAATAATACATCGGAACTAACCTGGAATTCCTCAACTCTCTTGTTCAGTCTTGACGTTACATGGCACCTTTTGAAGTGTCTTATTCATCTTGGCCACTTTTTGCCATCTGTGCAATCAAACTTGTCAGGAGCATTGACTTGGAAATATTAATGTGTACGCTGGTGCTTCATCTGCAAACATAAAACCAATGCATCTATTAACTTTATACTCTATCTACTCAAACAAAATTCCTGATGTCAGGAAAGCACGAAATGTGTTTGTCACATATTATTTCATTACAGTACCACTTCTGATGTAGCATAAACTACTGTTCAAAAGTTTGGGAGCAGTATGTTTTTTTTTGTTTTGCTGGACACTCTCGCACATTCGCAAATCTTCTCAAAAATAATGATAATATTAAAATACTATTTATCAATCTAATCTGTAAGACATTCGTTCATCTTCAGAACACAAATGAAGATCTTTTTGATGAAATCTGAGAGCTTTTTGTCCCTCCATTGACAGGCTACGCAACTACGCTCTAAAAAAAAAAAAAAAAAACATAAGTATAGGGCACAATGTACTGTATTAATTTGAAGGAATTAAAATATGAATCTCCAAGTGTTCAGGCAACAACACAACACGCATGCATCGAGAAGGCAAATTGGAGATTAATATTTTGTAAATAAAGTGGTAAAAAAAACTTTTTTTGAGTCAATACTTTTATGATTTCTTTACTACCTTTCCGGGGCTCGAAAGTGGTAGTTTGTCAAAGTTACGTAGGTTGTCAATGGAAGGACAGAAATCGCTCAGATTTCATAAAAACGATCTTCATTTGTGTTCAGAAGATGAAAGAATATCTTACGGTTTTGAAACGATATCAGGGTGAGAATTTAATGACAGAATGTTCATTTTTAGGTGAACTAATCCTTTAAATCTGTTTAGCATACCACTACTCATTCATTCTGTAGTTTGTGGCCATTACAGAAACTCAAACCTGCACTGCATCTCTCTGGATTTCTGTCATTTGCATGCCACTTATTCAATTCGTACATCTGTGCGGTAATTGTCAAAACAGTTACTTTTCCTAAAAAGCACTAAATGGCATTCAGCTAAATCACCTGCGCTGCCTCTCTTTTTCTTTTTTTATCATGCCATTTTCATTTTTTCCCTCCCACCCCATGCTCTTTACGCTTCAATAATTTTTTTCCATTAATAAGAGGATTCTTCATACACAGAAAAAAATAAGTATTTTTTTTATTCAGTTAGTATGTCTACTGTGTTGTGCTAATGCAGAAAAGCATAACGTGTCAGACCTTTTTATCCTTATTAAGAAGTCTATCGCACAGAGCGGAATTCATGTAGGTGTTTGATTACCTGCGGGCTATAAGATAAATAGTATCTCTATAAAATAGTAAGAGAATTCTTCACTCAAGTAAAAATTGCCTATAGTCTAAAGACAAAGAAGGGAAAAAAAATGAGACTGAGAGAGAGTGTAACAGGTTGGTATAACAGAAACAGAATAGGAGAGAAAGAGAAAGAGATACAAGATAGATAATGAAGATGGTGTTAATTGGAATGGATACATCGGGGAGGAAAATGAAATAAGACAAGAAAAATTTAAATGAGAATGAGACGCGGAGTTAGAGAGAGAAAGGAGAAATGTTGAGCATTTAGATTTTAAATGAGGCCAGCAGCCCTGACCCAGCACAGCCACCGCTACTTAATGAGGACATACTAAAATTACACACACACTTAGAGAGAGAGAGAGAGAGAGAGAGAGAAAGATTATGGGCAAACGAACACTCGCATTCTCTCAAATGACGCAGGTTGCAAGGACAGTAATAAACTATATTTGTTATACTATAAACTATATCTGATGAAAAAATATATCAGGAAAACTATTTGATATTTGGACTGCAACATCTGTCACATATCCGCACTAAATAATTTTATAGATTTACTAATATAACAGCCGAAAGCTGAACAGGATGTACTGATGAGATCATCAGTGTATAAACGCTATAAAAATGCCTGTGAAATAGTTTGTTAAACCAAGTTGAACTTGCTTTAAATAAATAAACACAAGTAAAAAATTCATAAAAGGAGCAACTTTGACCCTACTTTATTATAACTGTTGAAGCATATCTTATTAGACCTGTAAATTTAGAAGAGATCTTTTCCTCTACTTCATTCTTCATTAATGATAGATTCTGCTTCGGCTGCCCCTTCACTAAATGAAAGCATTGGAGGCCCTCTGGGTTTTTGCAGTGGCACTCTTTTATCATTTGGTTCAAGAAGATGCCATGCCATGCTTTCATATCCGAGCTGCGCACGCTCCTGGCAAAAGAGAATATTTAGAAGCGAGACCATGCACCAGGCACTCGCATGAGACTTCAGAGGAACACGGCCAGGCGTAAGACTATTTTAAAAGTGGACCTAATGTCATATGTGGGCGATTTCCTTGATACATCTATTGTTAACCCTTTGTCTTGTGTCAATAAAGAACAAATACAACTGCTGTGTGAAAATTAAAAGTTGAGTCCATTAGTTCAGTCTTCGCCTGATAAAGCTTGATATAATGTCTTGCTGGATTGTAATTCTAAACTACATTTAGAGAAAAGAGGAAATAAATCTGTGCATCCCTTTTTACTTGATTATATAAAATTACACTGTGATCTGACTTTTTGGTGGGCATGTAATGTGTTAGAGAGAAGGGAGGTTTGTTTAACACCCGCAGCAGCCTTTTCCATTAAAAGGGCATTTCACAACATTTTAATACAAGGCTCATTGTGTTCAGCGTTAAAGCAATGCCAGTGAATGCAACAGGGCATGTTTCTGTAGTCTTTGTAGAAAATGAGTTTGTGGATAATGGAAAGGCCTTTCCAAAGTACCCCATAACTAATATAACAGAAAACAAAATAAAAATGTAGCATGTGTAATTATTAATTTTAGACTTAATTATTATAAGAAGACAGCTTCAATTCAGAAACAACTGTTCCATTACAACTGTTCCATTCAATTAAATTTGAAATGATCAAACTGTGGTCCTCAAATTTAGTGGTTCATTGACTCTTTCTGCAAGTTACATATTTATGCCAACAGGTGGCAACAAGACTGTCTTTATGAGTGAACGAATCGACAGCTCAAACAATTCGTACAAAACCACTTATTCATTCAGTCTCAACTCACATAATATGAGTACTTCTTTTGAAAAAGTAACTACTATGACGTACATCATTTTGCCGTTGTCATGTGACCAGGGCCGGCACAAGCTCAACTGCCGCTCTAGGCAAAACACTGTCATGCCACCCCCCACTTCACACTCACAATTAAACTCGATCTTTGAGATGCATGTGAAAGACTGGAGGTTTTGTTTATTGATTTATTAATAAACTTACACTAAAATAAAAGCATGTAGAAGCAAGTTCTCGGATTTCTTTAATCTGCAACGTGAAAAAAACTACCCTTAAGTGCAAATGCAAACACTGTATTATATTATATAGCTAGTAAGAATATCTCCTGTAAGATTCGGGAAAATTCCTGGTGGGCCACGGATAAATTTGGCCGGCAGTAGCTTACTTCGACATACAGACAGTTTTACACAGGACCCGCAAAGCACAAGTCTCTAGTTCATTTTCAATGAGACACACGAAACCGGCAAATCGCTGGTAGTTCTAGTAGTGGCGAAGCGACAGTGTGCAATCGGATCTTACACTCAAAATCCCGTCACTTGTGCATGCACAGCTCTTCGTTATAAATAGAGGTTATAAATATAAGGCGCATATAAATATTACACACACAAAAAGGTGAGCTACGCCTCTCCTCCGCTTTCTCTCACACACATAGGCGGAGGGTGAACTCCAAGGGAAGGCAGAGAAGTTCCCCTTTAAAAACACACACATTTCCTTTTAAAAGTTTAAATTTACGTGTCGTTGCACAACCTACACAACCCAGCATAAACACTCCTGATAAATCATTTGTTATTAAAGCGTCTACGTTCACAAACCACTGTTAATTTTACCACAAAAATAATCATACTGTTAAGGGATTTGGCATGGCAGAAAGCCATTTTATGGCACCTACAGTAAATGTTGTATTGTCTTATATATGTTGTATTTTACCAGTTGTGGAATCCAACCATTCAACCATCTGAGGTAACGTAGTTAGCCTACTTTATTGAGTATTTCCATTTTATGCAACTTTACACATTTATTAATAGTAAATTAATAATTAATAAATCATCATGTCTGCAGCGAACAATATATTTTAGACCTAGTGGAGTAATAATAGTATCACTCCACTAGGTCTGAATTGAAATATATATATTGTACGTTTTAATGGATCACGCTACAAAAAATGATCTTATAATACATGATGCATTGCTGTGTCCGTTATCGCATAATTCCCACTTTTGGACACTTTTCCTTTAACGGACATTAGACAACACTGCAAAATCAAACTGTTATATTCATATATTTATTGTCCAACATTCCCAATTTTTCTGATGCATGTCCTTAATTTAATTTCATATGTTGGTATTAATTCAGCGTTTATAAGCCTAATCCTAATACTAGATCTTTTAAAAAAATTTTACCCAAACTGACTGGGTTTCTAGAGAGCAAAAAGGTTTTGTGAAAAAAGTGGAAGGCTTACACAAAGCCTGTAAAATAAACTGTTAAAAGGATTTGATGATCACTAGTGATAGTATTTTATTCTGTGTTGTCATCATTCAGATTGGATTTCAGCTTTAATGTACTTTTTTTTTTTTAACAAAGCAGCTGATATTGCCATAGAAACTAGTGGACTGCCGAGTCGCTTTCACCCCAAAATGGCGGAAACGCAGGGCTGCTGCTGGGCGCCGGTGTTGCAATGGAATGTTCTATTGAGTGTCGCTTCTTGTTAGTGTATATTCTTTGGATAGACCCATATGCCGCTCTTGGTTGGGGCAGGTGGGTATTGGCAGCTACTTGGCTGAATGAAGGAAAGATTATTTAGTTTTAGAATTACTAATCGGGTGATAACTTTGAAATAGTGAAATAATTCCAAACGAATGTCCAAAAAAAATAAATACATGAATTAAATTAAAAACTAAATAACTCTGTTTCTTGCCGCCCTAGGCAGCTGCCTAGTTCGCCTATCCGCGTGACGTAAGGAACGGCGTTTCTGGGTCCAAGCCTCGACTCGTTTCACTTGAGAATGGCATCTCCACGGCCATTTATGAGCACTATTTATTCATATTAAACATTTAACATTTTAAAGTTAAACATTTAAAATTCTTAGTCTACACAACAGTCTCCGTGCTCACAGCATCACAGACATTAATATTTTAATGGCAATATTTTAACGATTTATAAAAGATGAATCCCTGTCTGGCCATCTGGGATTTTGGAATGGAGATAAAGGTTATGATTATAATTTTTTGGAAGTATTACACCACATCATGTGTGTATATTAGCACCATTTGTTGTTTTCTTGTGGTATGAGATAAAGCGTTTGGAACCGGAAGCGCTGCAGCGTGACGTCAGACTTAACAAATGAATAGGCAGCACGCGCAGGGCCTGCATGTGACCTACCAGTGTCAGTTGTGTCACTACTGCAATTCACAAATCCTCTACCATGGCCTTATGGGCTATTAAAATATCTTGTGGATGCACACTTTAGGAGTTAGTTCCCCCAAAAATGAAATTTTTCTCATTTTACTCACCCTCATGTCCTTCCAAACACGTAAGAGTTTTTTTTTAACCCCCATAGAAAGCAATGTAATTACCGTCATTCAAGGTCCAGAATAGTAGTAAAGACATTGTTAAAATAATCAATGTGACTAGGTGGTTCAACCTTAATGTTATGATGTGACAGGTATACTTTTTGTGCACAAAAACAAACAAAAAATTATGACTTTATTCAACAAATTTGTCTCAGTGGCTTCAGATGCAGCCACTGTTTTTATAAGTGAGTCGCTGAATCATTCACACAGTTCAACACAATTCTTCATTTGGGAAAAAATACAATTGACTATCCTAATTCACACAATTGATCTGTTCAAAACAATGATTCATTCAGGAACAATAAAAGTGACTGTCCTTAGAACGAGTCACTAATCATTTCATCAATCGATTAATTCGAGAGGTGTTAGTGAGGCCAGCAAGGGGTGCTCACCCTGTGGTCTGTGTGGGTCCTAACGCCCCAGTAAAGTGACGGGGACACTGTAACAAGCCCAAGTAGTCCTTCGGATGAGACGTTAAACCGAGGTCCTGACTCTCTGTGGTCGTTAAAAATCCCATGGCACTTCTCGTAAAGAGTAGGGGTGTAACCCCGGTGTCCTGGCCAAATTCCCTCCATAGGCCCTTACCAATCACGGCCTCCTAATAATCCCCATCCATTTGAATTGGCTCTTTCACTCTCTCTCCTCTCCACCTACAGCTGGTGTGTGGTGAGCGCACTGGCGCCGTTGTACTGTGGCTGCCGTCGCATCATCCAAGTGGATGCTGCACACTGGTGGTGGATGAGGAGATACCCCTGATATGATTGTAAAGCGCTTTGGGTGTACAGTTGTACATAGGAAAGTGCTATATAAATGCCTCATTCATTCATTCATTCAATTCAAAACACTGGCGTTGGTCTGAATATCAACAGTTGTGATTACATCACTGCTGTTATTCTGAACAATAGAACTTGTGTGACAATCCTTAATTGTATATTTAACATATCTGTGAAAAAGCAATACGTTTCACGTCATGACAAAGAAAACCCTTTACCCATGGTAAAACTGTAACACATAGCCTCCTGTGACCGTTTGCTTTCATCAAATCTATAAATGTAACATGTTTACACAGAACATAAGGGTGGAAAGATCAAGTCAATTAAATCACAGTTTTTCTCTCTTGAACTCACTTGTACCTTTTGTTCATTATCAGTTATTTCATGCAAGTCTAATCACTGATTTAAGTAACTGTCATTGTTCAACGAGGAATTGTATGTCTATTTGTCGATTTTCTGGCAATCAGATATTTTTGTTGTTGACGTTGTAGCAGTTTCTTATTATCTAATGCCTCACAGACCAATTACAGAAATTATATGCAGTATTTTTAAAACAGAAATCAATAGCTACTGTGAGAAAACTGCCTAACCTATGCAGTAGAGCCAGCAAAATCCCTTTGTGGGTCCAACTGCCATTTGTGAATCTTTAAGGGGATTCGAGTGGACCTTAGAACAATTTTTCCATTGCTTAAATCCAACATATCAATACCAAGCCTTATACCTGCTTCAGGGCAGAATTCTCCTAAAACACAACTGCCCATTTATGGGGATGCTGATCCAATGTGGGCAAACTGTTCCCATGGAAATAGAATGCTTGCAAGTTGCAGGTCAATCTGAGGGGGAAAAACACAGTAGACAGAAAAGGTAGACTTTCTGAGCTTAAGAGAATGTAGGTATTAGTTTTTTTCCCTGGAATGTGAATTGTGTCACAAGGTCTCACTAGCATAGACAGACTTGTTTAAAATACACAAACCATATGAATCGGTTACATTATAGATCGTATTTGTTCTGCAGACATGCACTTGAAATACAGAACAGAGAAAGTGATTTATACCACTGATACCACTTAGATGGAAAAACTCTTTGAAGAGTGATACTCCTTTTACTATTCTCTTTCATCATCCGATCTGTCTCTACGTACAAAATAGTACCATTTGGTTGTATTCCATATCACACTTGACATAGAAATTAACATCATTTTGTGATAATTAACCCTGAAGGCAAGTGTTTTGCCTCCAACTTTCTTGAACAGAACAGAATAAAAAAGACAGACATATAACTCTCTCTAAATGTTCTGTTTGCCTTCATTATTGTCTCTTTCTAAAGGTTATTCAAGACATTATTACAATCACCAGTTCCTAGTTTGTACTTTGAAAAACTGTAAAGGAAATTACTATCCAATTTGTAACTATATTACTCAAAGGAAATGTACTTTTTTTCAGTCTCTCCAGAGGATGGGTTTCCTGGTTCTTAAGAGGACAGGTGCGGAGGATTCATTTGTTCTCTCTCAGTGAGCACTCTTCCAGGTAAACTTTTGTTTTCTCCAGGGAGTGAAGAAAGAGACAATAATAAAAAAAAGACTAATTATTCTTGATGACTATTATCAGTCTTTAAAAAACAAAGACTCATAGACAGAACACTTTTGAATTACACTCAACACCACTCTTAGGAGCATAGGTGGAGTTTTGCTTCACTATATACCTGATTGTATTCCCTACCTTTAACAATTTGTTGCCACGTGATGAGATTATTTCAGATAAAACAAATCAGAAATACATGTATTACACTTCTTGAAAAAGGGGTTTACACATTTACAAACCAATAATTAGTCTGACATATAGTATAAATTATTCGAAATAACTAATATCATGTTAAACAAGATTTCAGTTTCAAATTCTTTTGTTCTTTTGAACATTTTATTCATAAAAAAATCCTGGAAAAAAAAACTGCATCACGGTGTCCAAAAAAATAAGCAGCAAAAATGTTTCTTGGGCAGCAAATCAGCATAATAGAATGATTTCTGAAGGATCATGTGACACTGAAGACTGAAGTAATGACGCTGAAAATCCAGCTTTGCATCACAGAGATAAATTACATTTTAAAATAGCTTTAAATAGAATGTAGTTATTTGAAATCGTAATAATAATAATAATAATTCACATTACTACTGTTTTTACTGTATTTTTGTAAACATTTTATAAATGTAGTCTTGTTGAGCATAAGAGACTTCTTTTAAAACATTAAAAATCCAACTGCCCCAAACCTTTGAATGGTAATGTGTATATAATGGATTGATATATAATTTATTTGATATAAAAGTCATCACAAATCAGATTACACTGATAGTAAAGAACTACTAATGGAACCATAAATCATGAAGTCAAATATTTCATTAAAAAATATTTGTAAAATATACAAATAAAATGTTTAGATTATTCTTTTTTCTTTCTTTTTTTAAAAAACCAGTATACTGAAAGGGGCAAACCATGCAACTCTTTTTTTTCTCTTTTGCTCTCTCTGTATCTCTCTCCACCCCTCATTCAGTCACTCTTTCGTTCTCCTCTTTCTTCCCATTAATCATATTTGTTCAAATTACCGAGGAGAAGGTAGAGTAACACTGTTGATAGGAGTCTTAATTAGCAGGAACGATCTAACACACACCAGAACCTGTGTGAAGATCAAACAGCCTGTATCTGCTTACCGTTCAAATATCCCTGTCATTTAGCACGGAGAGCAAATTTGATTTTTCCAGCATTTTGTACCTTTCCCAGTAATTGAATTGTGCACCTCATAACTAAACGTTATCTCCGCAAATAGAGCGTCACTAACACGTTAAACCACTTAATATCTTCTGTTGTGGCTTTTGACCAAGAGTGTTTAAAGCAGTCATGCATGCTTAGAGGTGTGGATGGCATGGCGACTTACCGAAAATAATGAACTTAGTGCTCATAAATGATTAGCGGGGGCCAATTAATTCTTGACAGCATATATGTGTGTGCGTGGAGGCCCGTCTTCACAGCCAAGAGAAGTCAGAATGAATTAGAGTTACTAACAGATACACAAATAACTCGGCAATCATGGCAGGCGTTTCAGCTAGCTTAGATTAGGTCAGCTAATTGGCACACTAACATGATTTAAATAGCTCAAATTAATGTTGGACAAAATTAGTGAGGTCTATTTAAATGAATCCCATTTCAAGCTTATTTCTTTCAGATCCCCCTCTTTTTTAAGCCTAGATCTCATTCTCCAACTCTCTATCTCTCTCTCCCTCACACACACACACACACACACTCATTTTCACGACCCCTTATAATAATTTCAAGAACATAAAGCCTCCGGTATTCAGTTGATTTACATATTTCAGTGATTAAGTATATGTCAAAGCTGATTTCTTGAGCCAGGAGAAAGGCATGATTTATTTATAGGTGATGGGAGAAAAAGCACACACATTCTCTAAAAACAGTTTCTGCTCTCGTATGACCAACATGTGAAGCTTATCTGCATATGCAGCATCCAAACATAAACATAAACCTAATAAAAGCCAGAATCAATCATTCCATATTCTAAATATATCCCACCATCTCATGCAGCGAGAGCAGGTGACCCGAACTCATACACATCCCGCGAGACTAATTTGCCTTCCTCTAAATCAATCACTCAGGCCATCAAATCAGCCTATCGCATTGTTTGTTACTCATAGATGCTTACACGTGGAACGAGTTTTCATTTCGCTCTGTTTATGAGGCATAATAAAATGTAAAATGAACTGCCAGAGGGAGTAAAGACAGGGAGACGACTCACAGCGAGGTTTATTCAGCGATGTTCACAAGATTACGTTTACTACTGAGCAATATCGCAGGAACAAGACCCCCTGGCCAAGTGAGTGTTTGCAGTAAATGCAAGTGTATTCTAGCATGTTACTGCCACTGAACTGTTTTTTCTATGAAGTTAAACCTTTACACTATTGTTCTAAATAAACTGAGCTAACACATTCAAAGTATACAAATAGAGGTGTTAAAAGAAATTGGCACCTTAAGCTGAATCCTCCATATTAAGCCATAAGTAGATGATTTCTCAACATTTGGCTGCTAGGATACATATAATATCTCTCTGCTTTGAACAGATTTTCTTTACTCCAAAGCGAGTGCCATTTCTGGCATTAAGTGGCAAAAATACAAAGGAGATACAAAAATAGTCAGTGCAGGTCTCGGGACTCTAAAACAGGCTGATTTAAACCTGTGCTTGTTATGTTTCCAAAAAGTACACTGCTTTCAATTAGAATTTATACAAAAAAGATCTGATATATTGTAACACAGTTCGTATGTACGGGAAGGAGGAGGCGGGAACCGGCAAACATTTAAATAAACATTAATGTATAAAATAAACAAAGAAACAGACGTCTGCCGGCCACACAAACATAATAAAACATAAAGTAAAGTCCAGGCCTGGTCCTCTCTCGTCCTTCACTGTTGTCGCTCCCCTTTTATGCTTCCGGAGCTCCTCCGTGAGAGACTCGAAACCGGTGCAAGGCGCAGCTGACGCTCATTATCACTCGCGTCACCCTGCTCGTCACATATATATTCAAAGTTATTGTAATGCATACTTACAAATCTTTGTAACATTAAAAGAACAGTTCACCCAAAAAATCTACCAATTTTCTTGCCCTTGTGTCATTTGAAATCTGTATGATTTTTCTTTCTTCCATGGAACAATAAAGAAGATATTTTGGACAATGTACTTTCATGGTGATTTTGTGTCCTTTTGCAGCATACAGCCCCCTGGTCACTGTCCATTTTTGATGAAAAAAGGGCAGCATGTATGGACATTCTTACACATCTC
>RJVU01036043.1:2728632-2750718 GCA_003731715.1 Anabarilius grahami
CAAAGAGAGAGATCAGATGTAGGTCTCTGTATGTGACCTACAGCACAGCAGGTCTCTGATTCCATGCCTAACTAACTTAGACATGTGTCACCTGTGCACACATACAAGTCACAACCATACATGCTTACATGCCAGCGTTCCTATCATGATGAAGATTTTCCATTGACTTGTATTATTTTTATACTGAGCCAATTTTCTATCCCCCAACATCTGTGGTTAAACAGGACTTGAAAGCACCTTTGAGTAACTCAATCCCTCTAGCTCCACCACCTGTCCAAAATTTCACTAATGTTTATGCTACTAACTTTTGAGTCAAAAGGGCTAGAAACAAAATTCTTTTTCCCTCTGATTTCTTGGCTCAAGACGGTTCGATTGCACCCTATGACATCATTTTCCATCATGAAAATTGTCCCACCATTTAGATTTTTCCGAAAAAAATAACTACTTTTTCGAACTCCTCCTAGGCCGTTACTCCGATTCTCATGAAAATTGAACCAGATCATCTTCAGACCATGCCAACAAAAAGTTATCAAAAACTTTTTGATAGAACCATCCATTCTCGAAAACTGCACAAATGAATTCGACAAAAAGCTCGTCAATTCAGATCTGAGGCTATATCTCCAGAACACTATCGTATTCAGACCAAACTTGGCACATGTCATCACAAGCATGACCAGAAGCAACATGCAACGTTTCAGTGCAGCGCAACCTAATGGTCAGGAGATACGAAAAATGGCTATTTTTGCTTATAACTTCTGATGGATTTGTCCAAAAATCATATCAATCAATTTGGTCTCGTTAGATTCGGGGCATCATGCCGAGTTGAATGATATCCAATTTTCCCATATCGGCCATTTTGAATTTTGTGCTAAAATGCTCTATTTTATGAACGCGTTAGCGTATCATTACGAAACTCGGTATGGGTCATCAGCACAATGCCCTGAAGGAGCCTGAGAAGTTTCGGACCAGTGGAGAAAAAAAATATTTATATGCTTATAACTTTTGATGTGGTTGGCTTATTTTCACTAGTCATATCATTAGAATCCTTGCCGAGTCCAACAATAACAAACATGCTAGGTTTCGCCCTATGGTTTGTGCGTTGTGGTGATTTAGCGCTTAAAAAATAATTGTGAATATCTTAAGAAACCGTTAGTATGATCGAGACGAAACCAGCGTAGAAAACACGGAACCCAAGCTGGTTAACTAAACATGTCAACCCAAATGTCAAACTTTTGATAGGAAGTGGCAAAAAAATCAAAACAAAGTCATCCATGGGTGATTTTTTATGATCTCATACATATAAATGTCTGTAACTCCAAAACAAAATGAGATATTTTCAACAAATTTGACACACACATGTATGGGCTCACTCTGTGGACACATAAAAAAAGTGGTGTGATTGTGCCTCTTGGTGGCGCTATAATTAAACAAAACATGAAATTGCCATTAACTACAATACAGTATTATGATAACAATGCTATATTTTATGAATTAATTGGTGTACCATTACGAAACTCAGTATGTGCCATCGGCACCATGCTCTGAAGGTACTTAAAAGGTTGAGACAGCACCTCCTTGTGGTCAAATGTTACAATGACATTTTTAAAAAATGCTAATAGCTTCATATAAATGTGGCCTATTGTAATGAGACTTGTCTTAATAGATTTCGTGGGTCATGCTGAGAACATTGATGCCAAAATGCCATAGTCAGCCAAACTTCCTGTCCGCCAGTTTGATTTTCTTTAAAAACATACTTTTTCGATCTACTCCTAGACCGTTGGTCCAATTTTCACCAAAATCGAATCGTATCATCTTCAGACCATGTCGGTTAAAAGTTATGGATTTCGTATTGATAGACGAAACTGTATTCATTTACCACAGCAACAAATTAGAGGCTTGATGCCAAAATTATTCTTGAGGCTGTATCTCTCATCTCTGCACATCTATTCACATATTGACACCAAACTTTTGCAAGTGTCATTGTCACCTCACTCTGACCATACCTCATTAATTTGATCACAGCACCGCCTATTGGTCGAAAGTGATAAACCAGTAAATCTTTATTATTGACTGTCTTTGTGATTTTTCAACTCTTTTGCCTAAAATGATCTTAATAGGTCTTTAATTGCTCACCGTTGCAGTTGGTCTGATGCATGTTGGCTGGCTTGTCGTGCCTTATTTGTGCTTGGCCCCGTAATTTACCCTTCGCCAGGGGTTTGATTGACAAGCGATCTAACCAATCAGAACGCCGCATCCACCATTTTGTCCGACAAAGCAGCCACTAGTTAGAAGATTAACCTCGGTGGAGTTAAACTTGAAAAATTGTGCATATTGACGTCTTTCCGCGTTTGAAACAACATTAATTCTGATGTTCATTCATGTTTATTTGATGCTATAAATGGACTAGTAGAGATGATCGGTTAACGAGCCTCTTGAGCTGAGGTGCTACAGCAACCTCCTGTCACGACCATGGTCACGACATATTAAAGAGCCACAAAACGTTTTTTATTGTTTGAATTTCTTTAATAACTACACAGTTTGAAAGCTGGGACTTTGTTTAATATCATAAGTAACCTGCTTTGTCTTGTCTGTCGATGTGTTGTCAGTGTCCTCTTTGCTCCACGATGTATTTTTCACTGCGTGTGATGAGACAGCGCCACGGCTTGTCGGACAAAGCAACAGTAACTAAGGGTCTTTGCTAAGGGTCAATTGCTGCTTGCAGCTGTATTATTATAATTGTTGTTTATTTTATAATTTTTTCAAATAATTATTTTAATAAATTTAATACGTTCATTAACATTAATTTGTTGTAGTTAATTTAATACAGTTCTATTTTTATTTATTAAATTAGCAAATTACTATTTTGTAATTTTAGATTTTAAACACACAAAAATGCATATAAATATTATTAAAATACTACTGAATCAACACATACCATATGTGTTAAAAAATAAACAAATTTAATCATACCCCCCTGACCTTTATTTAATTTTCATACCATCTGAACAATTTAAGCTTGAATTAACACATTGAGTTCACAGTCAGCCCAGCTCCAGCTGCTATCATTGTCACGAAGACATTATTTGGTATGTTTATGAAGCTGTTTTTCTTCTATCATTCCCGACAATGCAAAACCTGACCACCACACACAAACACACTGCTTCATAAGTCAATATGTTCTCTAGTCAATGGAGCCAGATTTGCAGACACAACATATCTGACAATGATCAGTGAACCTAAATTCAGTATTCATATGTTTATGTGTATACATGCATGAAAAGTGTGTATATTACAGACTGAAGAGAGGACATATTGGCCATTTCAGTCTGCCAAGATGCATGGCAAACCTGCCAGGCTTGATTAAGTTTCCATATAAAATGCACAATAAGCAACCCAGTCATGTTTGAGATCAATTAACCCCCATACACATGAAGAACTAATATAAATGGACAGCAACTAATATCAGCATGCTTTGAAGGATGAAGTCAGAGATAAAGGCTGATGCACATCAGTGTGTGAACAACAAATACACATGGTATTAACATGCATCAGATTATGCTGAGGAGTGGATCTCTGACTACACAGGTGCATCTCAATAAATTAGAATGTCGTGGAAAAGTTAATTTATTTCAGTAATTCAACTCAAATTGTGGCATGGAGGCAATCAGTCAGTGGCACTGCTCAGGTGTAATGGAAGCCCAGGTTGCTTTGATAGCGGCCTTCAGGTCATCTGCATTGTTGGGTCTGGTGTCTCTCATCTTCCTCTTGACAATACCCCATAGATTCTCTATGGGGTTCAGGTCAGGCGAGTTTGCTGGCCAATCAAGCACAATAAAACCATGGTCACTGAACCAGCTTTTGGCACCTTTGGCAGTGTGGGCAGGTGCCAAATCCTGCTGGAAAATGAAATCAGCATCACCATAAAGCTTGTCAGCAGAGGCAAGCATGAAGTGCTCTAAAATGTCCTGGTAGATGGCTGCGTTGACTGTGGACTTGAGAAAACACAGTGGACCAACACCAGCAGATGACATGGCAGCCCAAATCATCACTGACTGTGGAAACTTCACACTGGACTTCAAGCAACATGGTTTCTGTGCCTCTCCACTATTCCTCCAGACTCTGGGACCTTGATTTCCAAATGAAATGCAAGATTTACTTTCATCTGAAAAGAGGACTTTGGACCACTGAGCAACAGTCCAGTTCTTTTTCTCCTTAGCCCAGGTAAGACGTTTCTGACGTTGTTTTTGGTTCAGAAGTGGCTTGGTACGTGGAATGTGACAGTTGTAGCCCATTTCCCGAAGACGTCTGTGTGCGGTGGCTCTTGATGCACTGACTCCAGCTTCAGTCCACTCCTTTTGAAGCTCTCCTACGTTCTTAAATCGGCTTCGCCTGACAATCTTCTCAAGCCTGCGGTCATTCCTTTCACCTTTTCCTAACACACCTTTTCCTTCCAGTCAACTTTCCATGAATATGCTTTGGCACAGCACTCTGCGAACAGCCAGCTCTTTCAGCAATGACCCTCTCTGGCTTACCCTCATTGTAGAGGGTCTTGATGCTCGTCTTCTGGAGAACTGTCAAGTCAGCAGACTTCTCCATGACTGCTGTTGGGATTACTGACCTAAACCCAGTATTTATACCCTAAGAATGGTAATTTAATAGAACTTGAAATTAAATATTCTAATAATTTGAGATACTGATTTTTTTTTTTTTTTTTTTAAATGAGCAGCAAGCTGTAATCATCAAAATGAAAACAAAAAAATCTGGAAATATTTTACTTTATGTCTAATAAATCAAGAATAATTTTAAGTTTTACTTTTTGAATTAAATTACAGAAAAAAAACTATAACTTTTTCATGATATTCTAATTTATTGAGATGCACCTGAACATCATTACTACATCAATGCTTAGCACCAAGTACAATGTGCACACATTTCTGACTACCTCTGAACATGCTTTGAGGGATCGGACCCTTTTTATACTTTTATTTAGTGTTGTACATTTGTGATCTGACCCAAAAAAAAAAAAAAAAAAGTTGATGGGAGTCACTGACATCCATTGTAGGAAAAGAAAAATAAATTGACTATGGAAGTCAATGGCTACCAACATTCTTCAAAATATTTTCTTTTGTGCAGAGGAAACAACCTCGCACAGTTTTAGAACAACTTGAGGGTGAGTAAATGCTGACAAAACTCTCATTTTTGGGTGAACTATCCCTTTAATACAGTGTTAACCAAACTTTTTCTTGCCGTGGTACAGTTTTGATAAGTAAAAACAACAAATGTACATATCGTCGCTGTAGGGCGGAAACCTTGTTTTTTTTTTTCTTGTTTTTGAATACATTCGGACAAAATCTCCTGATATGATAGATGAAGATGCGGCTGTTCCAGTAACGGACAAAACACAAATCTCTCTGATGACACAGTGCTTAATCGAAGCGAGATATTTAAAACAGTTAGCACATCAGACTAAGACTCTTCTCCGCTCTTCAAATATATAAAACATTAGCTTTTATAGACATAGTGTTTCTTGAGCAAAGGCAACGCAGTACTTTTTCCAAAACGTCAGTTATTTATTTACCTTTGCATTGCAAACAAGCAGAGATCTATCTCCAAACTGCATATGGCTGCTGTGGCACTTCCTTCACGAAAGAGGCGGGGCGGAGTTATAAGGTTTGACTGACAGTTTGAGGATCCAATTGAGTTACGAGGTTTTGTCACAAGCTCTTTTAAATTCTTTTCATTCGTTAAATATTTTTAAAACCCAAATACAGGCGTAAAGAGTGACCAATAGCAAAAAAAAAAAAAAAAGACGAAATATAGAGGCTTCCGCCTGACAGCGACGATAACTTTATAGCAATTATTTTATTTATTTATTTTTTGGCATTTGGTAATTTTCCACTGCACGCTTGACAACCGCGGTACAGTGGCTGGGAAACACTTCTTTTAATAGTCCCTGTGGTCTCTATCATCTTTCAATAGTATAAATGAAAGCAGCTCAAACATTTAGCTGCAATTCTCCTTTAAATGGCATGGAAAATAAAATGACTTTAGAACAACTTGAGGGTGAATAAATATTGACAGAACATTAATTTGTGGGTGAGCTATGCCTTCAATATAAACAGGGTCACGTTGTCCATCTCTGAAGCAACACTGCTGTCAAACAGCATAGTAGGCCTACACTGGTCATCTCAAAAGAGAGAGAGAGAGAGTGAGAGTGAGCAGATAAAAGAGTGAAAACCAAATACAGCATCATATTCAGAGGAAGAGGCAGAAAATATGAGAAATGAGAGGATAGATTACATGGACAGAGAGATGGAGAACTTTTATCTCTACCTTAAGGGGACTGACATGGTAGGGGCCCCGATGAGACAGCTCCTCCACTGTAGTCCATTTGTCTCCCTGTTCCAGTCTGTCTCTTAGGTACAAAATCAATATATCTAACCTTTTCAGCAGCCGGAGGCTTAACGCACATGCTCGCGCACACACTGACACACACTCTTCACCTCACCTTGCCTCTGCTGAGTAAGATTTAGTAAATCACACATCACCTGCTGCTGTTCATCCAGAGACATGGAGCTAGATAGCACGTATATGGCTCAACGCACACACATACAAACAGATGTACAATAAATGAAAGATATACATGGTCAAAGATGCTTTGCAAACTAAGAGGCACAGTGCCATCTGTAGGTCAATGAGAGAACGGCAGCTTCAGCAGGGGTAGGGATAACAGGCTATCAAGTTTTGCAGAAGAGGAAGTCGAGTTCTTTGGATCACAAAAAAGAGTCTCGGAGCAATAATTGATTCTTTTATCCAATTCAACAGTGATGAAGCTGCGGTTTAATCTGAGAATGTCCAGATTTGAGATAAAATTCAGTGTGAGTGTGTATCTGATAGAATACAAGTGGGAAGGAAACGTTCTCTGTTAGAAACTCAGACTGCTATTAGGGAGTCGACTTATAATCTTCATGGTGTCATTCTGCTCATCAATATGAGAGCTCTGATATCTGCATTGCAGGCTGTGAATGATGTGCATTAATCATCGTTTTATGATACACTCTCCACAGCAGCCCTCACAAAAATCAGCACAATCCTTCATTATGATTCATTGAGGAGAGGATACTAGAGACCTCTCAGACAGTCTGTCTGTATGTAAAGTACACTGCGAGGCCAAGAGTTCAGCCTTGCGTGTCAATCATGGGTACGACTACATCGCATAGGTACGACCTCAACTCATTCACTTTCAATTATAGTTGCTAACTTACAGTGACATAAGCGACAGCGAAAAGTTTTAAAGTTTTAAAACTTTATGCAAATGTAAAGTGGCAATAGAACTGAAAGTACTGTAGTCATCTGTCATAAAGATGAAGAAAATAATCTTTGCAGCAAACAATTTCAAAATTTTAAAGTTGCAGTGTGTAAATTTTTGCGGCATCTAGCGGTGAGGTTGCAAATTGCAACCAACGGCTCAGCACCGTGCTCACCCCTCCCTTTTGAAGCACTTTTGAAGCACTTGGGGGGTTATATCTTCTAGGGGCTCTATCTGAGCACCCAACGTGAGTTCTTTTAAGGCGACTGTTATTGTAGTAGAACATTATTTTAAATTCCCCGGCGACACGTCATGCAGCCACACTACGACAGGTATCGCGTTTATTTCCTTTTTCCTTTTTTATTAAAAATATTTATAAACTTAACTATATCATTAAATATATATATTCAGATTGTCAAATATGTGAAAGTGAATGTGTTTTATTGTTTAAACACCTTTACAATGATCATGTTAGTTGACAACATAGAGGATCTGTCGGATTTGCATCACGTAAATTCATCAATTTTTCCTGAAATAGGCTACATAAACGTAAGTGGCTGGTGAAATGAGAAAAGAGAGTAAACTTTATTGTTTTGTAAGGCTTGATTTTCCTGTTAAACGGAAACTCAGATCAAGCATCCTGCAATAAAGCAATAAAATTTGCATAGAGAAGAAAATCTCAAAGAAGTGGCAAATTGACAACACCTTGCCCTAACCCAAAAAGGACAATGCCTCCCCCCCCCACACACACACACACAAACACACCTTCCCTTCCCCCTGACGTAAGTCACTGAAAGTTTATATTCTATGTATAATGTAACTTGTATATATATTGTTTTTCCCTTTCATGTTTGGTATTATTTTAAAGGTCTCAGTGCGACTGGTAAAATGGTCTCAATTTCACAGCAGTCACTGGTATTATGAAGAAGATTGAAAACTAAGGAAAATTCTGTCCTATATTTGGGTGGTGCCTTTTGTGAAAACCCACTCCTCTCCCCAAAACAGGTGTTGGTGTAATAAACATTTACGATCCTTTTGTTCTGGTCCTGGTATAAAAGGTAAAGAGCAAAGCAGCAAGGGGGGATCTTCTGTAGTCAGAGGCCCCCACAGAGATGGGTGAATGTCTGAAGACATTCACCCATGTCTGTGTGTATATGCATTTCAACTGATGTTATGCATTCACTATTTCTGAATTGGCTTCTAATTGTCTAACTGTAACGTAAATGGCATGATACATTTTTACTTGACGAATAAAATGGTTTATTCTGTATTATTCTTAATTCATTATTTCTAGTAGATCAAAGCAAAGGTATTACCTCAAATCTGTGTTCAGGATTGCTCATACGAAAGGTTCATTGATGGAGCATAAGGGCACATCAATTGAGTCCATTTCGATTTCTGACAATCACTGTCTTAAATAAGTTGCAGTTTTCGTAAATATATGATAACTATGCTTTTTGTTACGAGTAAGCAGAGCGCGACCGACTTAAAGGTAGATATTTACCCTGCATCCAATGTTTAAGATCAGAACTGACGAGTTTGTGTCCGGGAAGAGCCTTTAATCGGCCGAAGTGACTCTTCTAAAGCGATACCGGGTCTGCGGCGAATGAAATAATTGAAACTATAAGGTAATCAGAATAATCAAAAATCTAAATTGAGTCATAACTGATTAATTTCTAATTGGAAGCACAACCTAAGAATAAGAATCATTTGAAAATGGAGTCAGATTAAACGAGTGAAATTAAGTAAACTTCACAGTGACGCTGAAAAGGCATACACGCGTTAACCTTCGCCCAACGCCGTCGGACTCCGTTTTTGGGCCGATGGGGGGTTCCTTACAGTTTCATACGCAATGTATCTGATATGAATAAAAAACAATTTGTTAAATTATAATTGAAAGGATTATTGCAGCTTCCACATCAGTGTATGGAATTTGCATTTAACAAACTATAAATGTCTTTTTTGTTAAATTTGCATTTAACAAACTATAAATGTCTTTTTTATGTATAGCCTAGTACTTCATATAAATGTCTTTTTAAATGTCTGAAACCTCAAATAAACATTATGTGGTTGAAAACACTGAATTGTGAAATATGAAAAGCACTGAGCACGTCTATCTCTGGCTTGGCGCCAGCAGCGTGAAAGCAGGTTTTAATTTAGCAGTGACTCACTGAACGTTCTAATCACACCGGTGTGATCGTACACGTTAAAGGGTTAAAATCGATTGCGTGTCGGGGGTGAAGGGGGGACAAATTGAAACTGAGGGGGCACAAATCAGATCTGAGGGGGCAATGCCCCCTTTTGCCCCCTCGTGGTGCCGGGCCTGTTGGTGTGTCAGGGCAACTTTGGACCCAGACGCTGCTGACGTGAACCAACCCCACAGTCTGCTTTCGTCTCCACTAGTTCATCGGCGTTGGCTTGGTGTGTTCTGGGTTTTAGAGAAGCTACGGTGTCCGACACACAAAGACAAAGATGTCGTTGAGTGAGGTTTCTTCTTACGTCTAACAAAGAACGGTCTCTGCTTCTAGTAAACCAGACGATGACTACTACTACTACTTCTTCTTTGCGCGTATTCAACGTAGTGACGATGCAAGCTGTCTCTAAAAACACCAATAAACATAGAGACGAAACGCGCTCTGTAGATCAGTTTGTCCGTTTAGGGTTACTGTAGAACCATGCCGGCGCAAAATGACAACTTGACATGGAGGGGGGACCCGTGGTGTATGTAGATAGAAATGGCTCATTCTAAGGTAATAAATATATAATGGTTCATTATGTAAGGTCTTTATACACCACTCAAAACATAGTGTATATTATATTGCATTTCTGTCAATAGATCCTCCTAAATTTTACACATTGCACCTTTAAGACATGTCTGATTAGGTACAGGGACAATATAAAAAGATAATGTGTGATAATGTTCATAACCCTTACTACGTTCACAGTACAGTGACTGTTGACAAAGTCACTATCATGTAAACTGAGCTTTTAGATGTCAAAATTATCTTTATTCAATATTTTGACAGAACTGAAAGTGGGCATGACTTAAACTGAAAGTTCGTCAAAACTACCACATAAACACACATATGCCAATTCATTTATATTGTATGGTCATGTTATAAAATAGTAGGATACATAATGAGTAGTATATATAATAGATGTACTCAAATACTTCTTATCTTTGGCTCTGAGTGTAGTTTTATAAACAACATTAGTTGTGTGTTTGTGTAACAGTATATTAAATCTAAGAGATATTTCTGTTTATATATATATATATATATATATATCAACTGAATACCACTACTGTGGATGACTCTCCCTCACTAATTTCCATATTCACTAACATTTCTAAGAATTATGTGGTTTAAGGATTTAAAACCCCCTAAACTGCTTTTTCAACCAACTGGTAGTCCATAGGCTGGTAGCAGATTAAACACTATGAATCAGTGTCAGCTCCGCTTTGCTCATTTTCTGACCCATGATAATCAAATCTCCATCAGTGCCATTAAGCAAGTCATCTTATTTTGGTCTTTTGAACTTGATCACATTGAAGATAGAGAGCAGAAGCTATAAAGCATCCTTATAGCATTGATGTTGAAGGTGTTAGGAAAAGGTTAAGGATGTCAACTGCACTGCTTCCCTTTAGAGAGCCTATTCAGGAGATTACAATGACAACAGATTTCTGTAATACAAAATATTTAGAAACAGATGATTCAATCAGCTCATCTACCTCCGACTGATGGAGATATGAGATAAATGTAAGATCCTTCTGCCGCAGTTCATTATTTTTTATATCACCACTAGAAATACCATTTACCACACTGATTATATTAAGGCAATTAGATTAAATTAATTAATTAAATATGTTTTATTCAGTTTAAGAGGTCAAGAATTTCCATTATAGATGAAAATTATAAAATATAAAGAGTTTTTTATTTTACTCCCTTTCAATAATAAAATAAATATTCTTAAGTATTGTAGCGGAACGACAAGTGTGTGATAACATTGTGTGTGTGTGTGTGGGGGGGGGGTCAGGCTTTGCCTACACTGTAGGGACATTTGGCCAGTAAAACCTGAAACCACCCTCCATCACCTACCACACCAATCATGAGGAATTCATGCTTTTTTAAATAAGGTATTCAAATTCAGACACACATTTAATATGTGGTTTGACTAACTGGTGACAAACTCTCAGGGCCAGCAAATATGTCATTTTCGCGGCCTTCTAGTGGACCTTGAGTTACACATTTACTTATTAAGTGATTTACATAATTAAAGTGAAAAATGTTCTAATTTGTTAATTGGTTAAAATTGGTTTACTAATGTTTAAACTAGGCTATCTTAAAGTGATACTTAAAGAAGATACGGGGAGGGGGGAGTACAGTGTGTGGTGGTGTTTGTGTCTACAGAGACATTGCCCTGTAATTTAATATTTTCATTTTTGAATTCCTGCTCGGGATGTTTCTGGGCTGCAACCTTTGGTCAGTAGATGTGTCGCTCCAGTCAACAACGACGCATGGCAAAGGTGAGCGCAGGACTTTATCGTCAGTCTCTGAACTCCAATGTTGTCGTGTCCCAACTTTAAAACAATTTGCTAATGTTGCTCTTGCCTTATTGATTGCTATCTGTAACTAGAATCAGATTATTAGGCATTGTAATTATGTTTTTAAGATGAAACGTAATTATTAGCAAACTAGACTGGCTAAACTCGCTTGTGAATAACAAACAGTCATCTAACTATCAGCGTTAACTTTTCTTTCATATACAACAAAAAGGCTATTTATGCATGATAAACACAATATTTGCAAAATAGCTCATCACTCATATTCCCGCAGGTAGTTTCTTGAGTCGGCTAGGGTGCGTGTGCAACTGACATCATATTAGGTCATCATATTAACTGAAAATCCTGCATAGAGTACCTTTAACATATAATTGAAAATTCTTAATTTACTGCAAACCTAAATTACTTGATTTCTTCTGTGGAACACAAAATAACATATTTTAAAGAACGTTGGGATTCAAACAACACTGGAATACTTTGACTTTCATTGAATAGACAAAAAAAAAAAACTTTTTCATTTTTCACAGCAGAAAAAAACTCATGCAGGGTTTGGAATGACATGATGGTGAGAAAATAATTTAAATTAAGCACAATCTTTCAGAAATCAACAGAATATCTTTAAAAATTCAGTGTCATGTCTTGCATTTTTGGTGGCCTTGGCATCTACTTTGTCAGTGCTTTTAAAATGGTAATAGAATCATTGATACAATAAATTGAATGTGACATAAGACACTGTGATGTACGATTTACATAGGGTGTGTTATTCATTGTGACAAGGTGTTTCTTAACAGCATGAATCGCAATGAAGGCCCTGACTTAAAATGCAAATGCATGGGGTGCCAATGACTGTAACTATTTGTACACTAAGAACTTAAAGCAAAATACTGTCATGCATGAGTGTTTTTCCTTGTTTTACTCTGAATATTGTGTGCCTCTTTGGCTTGGCTGTCACTGAGGTACTAGATTTTTCAATATTGGTTTAGAGATACCTCCCTGTAGCTATCCATTTTCATTCAATTCAGAAAAAAAAACACCTCCAGAGACATTAGCTATGGCTGAGTGAAGTAATTCATCACTGCGAGCTCTTCAAATACACAGCCGTTGCGTAAAGCAACATTAATCCATTGTTCACCAAACACGCTGCTCTCATTTCTCAAACGGCATAACTATGCTGCTCTGGGATAAACCTTTGTGGCCTAAAAAGACATTTTGGGCATTATTAAAGAAACAGTTCTGCTGAACTAGGATCAGTAGGAATGAGAGAGAGAGAGTAAAATAGCAGTAGCCATTATGCCTGGATAAAGAGACACATTTGAAGGAGTGTGTGGGTCGGAGATGACAGCGGGGCTTTTTCATTTGACTTTTAAGTGCTGTAGATGGAAGATGGAAGGTGTAAGGCTGACAGGTCATGTAAGTTATGAGAGGGTGAAAAACATCTCAGAATGTGACTGCACCAACACACATACATGCAAACTAGCCTGAGAAAAACAAACACTCGGCACAGAAATATTAGCATGCACAAACAATTCCCACCCTTTGGTGTACCTCTCCAGCAATGGAGAATTGATGAGCGAAATCATGGTTCCGTCACCATAACATCTGGCTGCATCTGGCTTCAAATCAGTGTTTTTGAACCAAAACTGTCTTACCTATGCCTCAAGGTGTCATTGAAAGTGGCAGGGTGTTAGTATATCCTGCACGTTTGGCTCACAGCACTCCACTAAAGAGCCGTCAGTGCAGAACATTCTGAATAAAGAAAGTAATTTAGCTGTGTTTTGCTGCCGGACAAAGAATAAGTGATTGCCCTGAGCTCTTCTCTGCTCGCTCTCAAAAACAAAGTCATAATTGAGGTCTTTGTAGGGGAGAACATTAGACTGTGAAACATTTATGCGCGTGTTCGCCTGCCGAATAATAATAATGCCGGGAGTGTTGTCTCTTTAATATTAAAAAACACAAACATTTGCACAAGTTCAGCTTTCTTTATTACCAAATGCAATAATGAGATGTTTGTGCTACCAGATGATTCTAAGGGAGTATTTCATCTACTGCTAACAATGTCAACTTTTCACAATAGGTGACTCTGATTTGTGCGATGCTGAAAACGCAAACTGAATAATGAAATCCAGTCATAAAATTCAAGCATATAGCATCAGTTTTAGCAGGTCACGTTAGTCAAGCTTGCTTTAGCTGACGCTGATGTACCTGTCGCTGCTCTACCTGCTTTTATCCATACAAGGTTAGGACTAGCTTAAAGGATTAGTTTACTATCAAATGAAAATGACCTCAAGCTTTACTCACCCTCAAGCCATCCTAGGTGTATATGACTTTCTTCTTTCTGATGAACACAATCGGAGAAATATTAATAAATATCCTGACACATCTGAGCTTTATAATGGCAGTGAGTGATACAAAACGATTATGAGCTGAAGAAAGTGTCTCCATCCACATCCATCCATCATAAACATATTCCACATGTCTCCAAGGGGTTAATAAAGGCCTTCTGAAGCAATGCGTTTGTGTAAAAAAAAAAAAATCCATATTTATGAAGTAAAATATCTAGCTTCCGCCAGACTGCCTTCCGTATACAACGTACAAAGAAAGTGTAAAACTCTCGCAGTTCAAAAAGCTTACGCTACATCTTCCCTATTCAACTTATGGAACTCACGCGAAGCCAGTTCCTTTTTTTTTCGTAACTTGAATACGGAAGGCGGCCTGGCGGAAGCTAGATATTTTACTTCATAACTTGTTAAATATGGGTATTTTTTTACACAAACGCAACGCTTCGCTTCAGAAGGCCTTTATTAACCTCCGGAGCATGGTTGAATATGGTGGAATATGTTTATGATGGGTGGATGTGGATGGAGACACTTTCTTCTGCTCATACTCGTTTGGTAACGCTTACTGCCATTATAAAGCTCGGATGCGTCAAGATATTTATTAATATTTCTCCAATTGTGTTTATTAGAAAAAAGAAAGTCATACACCTAGAATGGCTTGAGGGTCAGTAAAGCTTGGGGTAATTTTCATTTGAAAGTGAACTAATCCTTTAAGCCTTGTTTGTGAAACCAGGGACTGATGCCGCCAAATGGTAAAAGCATGGTATTACTTTAATGGTGCATTTACATGTCCAAGATACTCCAAGATACTTCAAAGAATACCATGGTAACACTACTAGGGATACACTGTTATTGTAATTATGGCTCAAAAACTGTTATGAACAATAACTGATAAATGACTGATATTGAAATGTTATACTATTTTTGTCCTAATAAATAAAAATAAAACACTAAAAACTAAACTCAATCATTTCAAAAGCTGAATTTAGGCATCACAACATTATAATATAATCTATATAAAAATCTGATATTCATTTTGAGATTTGCTGAAGATTACATTTAACAGTGTCATTAGTGAACATTAAGTGACAGCAAAGGAAATGTTAATGTAAAAATTGGGGGAAATGAGCATGAATAATTAAATACCCAATATTGGCTCATAAAAAGATATTTAAAAAAATGTCTTAAATATTACTTATATCCAATACATGTATATTAAATAATAATAATAAAAAAAATAAACAAACATGCATGGTATTGGCACAGTCCAAAACACCATAGTAATGTTGGCCACTTTACTACTGAAGTGAGGAATAGGCGTGAATGTAAAAAAAATAGCATACTTTTTAAATGTTAATCTTTAAAGTGATACTGCTTTTTTAAATTTTCAGCTTTCTTTATTGTGTAATGTTGCTGCTTAAGCATGAAAAAGTTCTGCAAACAATGTAAAATATGTGATGTTTTTATTATCATTATTTTATTGAAATCTGTTTGTTTTAGACTTTTCAGACAGGTGTCATATCAGGGGATGTAATTAATTATGCTATAGGAGATAGACACATGACAACACTGATTGGTCAGTGGCACCAAAGAACGTGCACAGCCCAACAAAATCCTTCAAAGTCCTTCACAAGCAACCATCATGATGTTAAAAGGCATCAGAGAAGAAAAATCTAAGTCCGTTTCATGCATTTAAGAGCCCTCCAAATGAAGAATCAGGAACATTCACAGGGTACTTTTAAATGACCATCAAAGAGAAAGATGCTTTTTGTGTAAAGATGGTTCATGGAAGCATGTGTAAATTCTACACCCCTGTAGGTAGTCCAGACATCAGAAAAATACCAGCCTAGACAGGGATTTTTGTCCTGGTTTAAAGGGAAAATATGTAAGATTTTTGCATTAAATCCAAAAACCACTTGCACAGTGTTATATATTTTGTTCAATTGTGTACTTACATTATCCCAAATGTTTCAAACAATGTTTAAATCCAGAGAAATTCACAATTTTAACCAGTGTAACAGTCCATGTCATTCCGTCACCTGTGGCAACAGAAATGATGTCTTGCGCTTATACTTCAATGAGTGCGAGACATCACTGCCGTTGTCAGAGCACGATCAGACCTTACTAAGCGAATGCTGAACGCAGTTGGACATAGCGGTGTTTTAGAGGTAAAAAATTATATAAATACTGTTCGGTTTCTCACACAAACCGATCGTTTCGTGTCTTAGGACATCAATGTGTTGTCACGAGCCGCAGGGTTTAATTTGGATTTGTCTATGCAAGTTTTTTCAACTCTTATTGAGAGAGTTCCGATTCACTTGCATTATTTGACTGACAGACGGCAACGGATGCAGTTAAAAATCATCATTTGTGTTCTACAGAAGAAACAAAGTCACCTACATCTTGGATGCGCTAGGGGGAAAGCAGATGAACATCAAATTTTCATTTTTGGGTGAACTATCCCTTTAACCCTCTGGGGTCTGAGGATTTTCGGGGCCCTGGAGAAGTTTTGACATGCCCTGACATTTGTGCTTTTTTCAGTTGTTCATAAACTTATTAATAGAAAAAGTGTCTTTACTCTGTATTCAGCACAAACTAGGCTACAATAATATGTGAGGAACATGTATGTACATGTTTGTGTTTTTGAAGGAATAACGTTTTGAAAAAACAAAAAAACTTAAGTCACTGAAATAAAGGCAAAAAATATATATTAAATCTGTGTTCACAAGACTTCTGGGTATTGGAGGTTGTAGACTAGAGTTTTTGCTTCAAAATTATGTCAAAATTATCATGCCTACTCGTTCATATATAGCAATATATTGATTTAGTATTTGTAAGACACTTTTTGTCAAGAAACACAGTATCCGTGGAGGAGTGAATCATCATGAATAATGGGTTATTCTCACCTGAGAAGACAAAAGAATCGCATAATGAGGTGTAATGACTTGCATAATAATGAGGCCTTTCAGTCAGGTAGGCTGTGAAAAAACCCTCTGTGATCATGTCTCAAGCTCATCATGGAGTATATCAAACATACAGAAAAAACAGCAATACTGTGAAATATTATTAAAATTTAAAATAATGGTATTCTATTATATACTTTAAAATATAATGTATTTCTGTGATGCAAAGTGTTTGAACAATTATGTTACCTCTATGGCATTTCATATTGGCTTTTAGCTTAAAATCATGCACATTTGGAGAAATATTGATGGATTCTCATATGTTTATGTCAATTTTCTATACAGAGGAGTAATATTTATTCAATATTCATTGTCATCACTATGAGCGCTGGATACTGCAATTCATACTTGCAGCTGGAGGGCGCTCTGTGCACCTTTAGTCCACAAATAAATCTAAAGAAGAACAGACACCATGTGACATTCCAGGAACTAACAGAGGCCAGAGATCACTATAACATCCAGATAAACACTTTTCAAGACAATAAATATACGATTGAGACGATGTATACATGTATTGACTCAGAATTTGCATCTGAATAGCGCTGGCTCCGTGGGCGTGTCCGCATTAGTGGATAATGAGCTGAATCACGGGCGTCTGACATGTGTCTCTTTTCATACAGATTACATAAACAGAGAATTTTTGCTTTCGATTTGACTTACACATTTTAAAACCTGACATTTCACCGTTTCTTAAGACATAAGTCTAATTTTTTTGTCATTAGTATTCACTAAGTTACAGTTCATTTTCTGAGAACTATCAGATTGGACTTCCTTCAGAGGGAGACGAGAGATCACGCATCATGTTATTTTTTTTTATTTTGCAAAAAGCACAACATTTTGTTTTTGCTCTGAGTGTACACAAATAAAAGAAGATATTCAACAGATTAAAATGGTGTATAACTCTTAATTGTATGTGCAACATTGACGGAGTTATTTTGAGTCTCTTTCACACTGATAAGAAAAAAAACGAGGTGGTGTGGCTGGCGTGACCGCCGACCCGAGGGAGTTAATGCCCACAAGTTTGTATGATTCGCTTAATGTGCCTGACATAAATACCGTGCCTTGATCAGTGAGAATCTCTGGGGGGTCCATGCCAATTCTTTTGAAGGGGACCTCTGCAAGAGGTAATGGGTGCAACAGCGCTTTTGGAATAGCCGGTGGGTTCACCAACTAGCATTCACTGCAAGCCGCACTCAACCGGTGGATGTTCTCGTGAATGCCCAGCTAATAATTGGGTTGTATCTTCTTTTGTCAGGGCATCTTGGGCCACCCGATACAACCTTTCTCTTATTATGGCAAAATAGGGATAGGAAAGTGGCTGATCAGGCTTGGAGCAGCTGTCCGTCGTTGGTGCAGATGCGTTGATGCAGCATTTCATCACAAGACTAGAGGGTAATCCATCACATTCCCTCACACACATCTCACCTTGACTCTGTGGCTCAGATCCAATGCCCCGTTTTGCATCAGGCGTTTATGAATGAAGGTTTGGTTAAAGCCTGAATCCACCAGAGCCTGATATGTACCCCCCTTAATACTCACAGGTATTAAGTCTGGAACCTGGGGAAGAGGCTAAGCTGCCTTTTCCCTGTGGTGGCTGTCGTCGGGACGCGTTGCTCCACGACCTGGGAATGGGGACATGATAAGACACAGAAGACGAAAAAAAGATAAAGAGAAAGAAACGCTGGAGAGAGAGAAACAGCCAGAAGGGGCTCGCCGACCCCTGGGCACACCACCAGGTAGTCCTCTGCTAGCTGGATGGCCTGATTCAGCAATGCCCAGCAGTGGCACTACACCAGTGGTTCTCAACCACGTTCCTGGAGGCCCCCCAACACTGCATATTTTGTATCTCTCCTTTGTCTGACACACCTGTTTCAGGTCTTAGAGTCTCTACTAATGAGCTGATGATCTGAATCAGGTGTGTTTGATTAAGGAGACATGGAAAACATGCAGTGTTGGTGGGTGTGGGGGCTCGAGGAATGTGGTTGGGAACCACTGCACTAGACCCATTCAGCAGTCCTGCGTGGCAGCCGAGCGATGAACTGCTCCAGCACCACCAGGTCAATTATTTCCTCTGCATCACGAGTCTGTGTGAGCAGCCACTTGCGGCAAGCTTCCCGGAGCTGTTGGGCCATCATAAAAGGCTGACTGTCATCCCCCAGCTCCAATGACCTGAAGCGCTGGCAATGTTGTTCGGGGAGCGGCCGACCAATTGCAGAATGGCCCGCTTGAGGTCATCATATGCCAGGAGGTTCTCCACAGGCAACTGTTGGGCTGCTACCTGTGTCTCCCTGGACAGCAGCAGGCTCAGGCACACCGGCCATTGGGCATGAGCCCACCCACATGCCTCCGCTGTCTTCTCAAATAGGTCCACGAACGCCTCCAAGTCGTCCTGTTGAACCATTTTTACCAGAGGCACATGGAAGATGGTGGGTGCTGCGTCTGGGGTGACCTCCCCGTTTCTGCCTGAGTCCCGTTGGATTGCTTTCCATCGGTTGAATGTGTTGTGCATTCAGAGATGCTCTTCTGCATACCTTGGTTGTAACAAGTTACTGTTGCCTTTCTATCTCTTCGAACCAGTCAGGCCATTCTCCTCTGACCTCTGGCATCAACAAGGCATTTTCGCCCACAGAACTGCCGTTCATTGCATACTTTCTCCGTTTTGGGCCATTTTCTGTAAACACTAGAGATGGTTGTGCGTGAAAATCCCAGTAGATCAGCAGTTTCTAAAAAATACCCAGACCAGCCCATCTTGGCATGATTGCTGCACCAGCAATCATGCCAAGTTCAATCATGCAAAGTCACTTAAAGGTCCAGTGTCTAATATTTAGGAGGATCTATTGACATAAATGCAATATAATATACATAACTATGTTTTCAGTGGTATATAAAGACCTTACATAATGAACCGTTATGCTTTTATTACCTTAGAATGAGCCATTTATCTACATACACTGCGGGTCCCCTTACATCGAATTCGCCACTTTGTTGCTCTAAGTTCCTACAGTAGCCCTAAACGGACAAACTGCTGTACAGAGTGTGTTTGCTTGACTGGCTACTCTCTGCTGTCTCAGACGACAACATCTTTGTCCTGTGTCGGCCACCGTAGCTTCTCTATGTGCTTCAAAAGGGAGGGGTGAGCGGTGGACTGATTTGTTGGTTGCAATTCGCAACCTCACTGCTAGATGGCGATAAAATTTACACATGTGAACCTTTAAAATCACCCGTTTTCCCCATTCTGATGCTCAGTTTGAACTTCAGCAGATCGTCTTGACCATGGGTGCATCTCAATCAGCTCCCTAGTTCAGTATGCAGGGCACTGATCAGGGAGTCAGCCATTTAAGGGATGTCTCAATCGGAAAATCTTTCCGGAAATGTCATCGGAAATAGAATATCAGTGTCCCATCAATGTCCCAGGGTCCTTACTGTTCTTACCAAAATCCCAATGATACTAAAATAACTGCTCTGGAGCAATCAGTTTCTCTGGTGTGGAACTCCACAAACAGAGAAGTGGAGTGATAAAAACAGTGCCATGCTGCTGCTAAATGCTGAATACAATTTTAATTTTTTTACTGCCATTCGTCCAATCATTCAATTATGCTGTAAGACAGGCACCACATTTACACTCTTAGTTACAAAAGAAAAATAAATTGTCTTTGCACCTTTTCTCTCTGAAAGCTCCTTAAGGCATGCACACTTTGAGACGCACACACCATAAATTAATAAAAGGTTTCATATTTCTTTCATAAAATATAATCTGCATATTGGCCAAGTGAATGAAGTAGGCGGGATGTTCTTTAGAGCAGTGTGAAAGGCAAGAGAGAGAGAGGGATTTCTTTGCTCTGAAATGTAATCTCCTGTATTGGTTTGTGAGTAATGGAGGCAGATTCAGTATTTCATTAAGTTGGCCAAAGTGATGTATCATCCCTCTCTTCTCAGTAACGTTGCATTAACTTATTAGCTCTACTCTCTCCCACTTGCTCTCCCGTTTTCACTTGCTCTCTCTTTCCCCTCGTCTGTCATTGAAACATAATCACCCTGTAAAAGTAGAGATAATAAAAGTAGAGGGAATAAATGACTTTAAGAGTCACACACAGAGAGAGAAAGAGGTAGTTCACAAGATGAGGGTATTTTCTCCCTTAATTTCATCACCATGACTCAATAGACAGACTGACAGTGGGGTGGTTGTGAAGAATGCATCTGATATGTGTGTGTGTGTGTCTGTGTGTGTACGCGTCAGTGCACATGTGTGCATATTTGCATGTGTATTAATGGCTCTCTGCATGAGTGGAGACAGTTTATTACTGAAGCTGTCCTCCATCCAATGATAAAGCCTTTTTAATTATGCTTCATGAAACAAAATTAAAGATTATTGGGGTGTGCCTAATTTTTCTAGACAGCGCCACTCCTCTTCGGGACGGCTGCCACTGTGGGACAGATGAGAATGACTGACGGTGGAGTGAACTTCAGAGACACGACAGGAAGTCGCTTGAGAGAATTAGGGCTGACTCAGCGCTTTTGGCCCAACTAGATGAAGAGCAAGACATCGTGGGTATTTAATAATAATTCTAGCAGATGTAATGTGTGAGAGATAATGTACAGTCAGTCAGTTATGGTGGTACAATCTTTTGCGATAATGACCGACTGACTGTATCCATCTTGTTACACCGACTGCTGAATTGGCAGACATTAAATATTGATTTGTTTAAATTATTTTCAAAATAAATTATATATTTTATAGAAGCACTGTAAAACTGTAATTATAATAATTATAATAATTGTAATAATTTTGTTTCTTCTTATTGTTGTTAACATTAATGTACTTTGGGATGTTTGTGTTACTTTTTTTGTGTTTATTGCATTATTTTAGTGTCTGTTACCCTGATGTTTTTTGTCTTTGTGTATGACCATGTACATCAT
>RJVU01036043.1:2757429-2776778 GCA_003731715.1 Anabarilius grahami
TATATATATTTATATATATATACTGTATATATATAGGCTATATAATACATTTTTATAAACTTTTTATTTATTTCTAAACAGACAGATAGACAGACAGACAGACAGACAAACAGATTAGCCCTCTATGGGACGAATTATGAAATCACAGTTATAATGACATTATATTTTACATATATTTAAAGGGGGGGGGTATCACGCACAGTTTCTGCCAATCTCATGTTAATCTTGAGTACCTATAGAGTAGTAGTGCATCCTTCATATCTCCAAATAATCTTTAATTTTATCATATTTATAAAAGATACATACGCTGTACTGATTCTTTCCGAAAACAGCTGAGCTCCTGGAGGCGTGATGTGGGCGAAGCTAAAGAGTGACGAGCACGTGCAGCTTTTGCGTAGCGATCATCTGCAAGCTATCAATGGTCAGCTAAACAAATGTATTTAAACACACACAATACACCATCGCATTATCCCTGGATAACTTTTGAATCACTATAATAAATATAGCTTATAGTGAATGATGAATAATGAATTTATGAATTCACCATTTTCGTGTTGTTTGCATTATATGCACTTAGGCGCTTATTGCCAACAAAACAGACATTTGAAGCAATTTTACTCACCACCTGCGGTTCCGACTCATGACCAGGATCATTACCACTGTGACCGCTCCATCTTTCAGTTTCAAACGATCTGTAAATCCAGCGTAGAACTGGGCCTTGTTTATAAGTCCATAAGCCCTGATCCTGAGGGCTTGAGCAGCCACAGAAAAACACGAGATATTCTCCATTCATTTTAACCAATAAAAAAGTGATACTATCAGACACGACTTTATCCTTATTTTGATAGTTAATTTAAGGCGGTTTTTATGGTTATTGTAATGACAAATATCGAGAGTACATCAATGTAATGCATGAGCACAAAACTCTCAGCTCCACTTAACGCTGGGTTCTTTGGGAAGAAAGGTTATCTTCCCCTCACAACCAAAAACACACTCCTTTGGTGGCAAAAAATTTAGTGAAGTCCTGTGACCTGTGCAGCGCTGCTGGCGACTTCCATAAAGCCGAATGCGAGTTGATGGGTGTGCTCTTGCTCGCTCACTCTGGTCGTGTACAAGGAATTCCGACCTTTTTGACGTCACACAGCCCTATACTCAAAAAAAAAAAAGTGTTTTGAAACTTTGGCCATGTTTAGCATGAGAATCCAACTCTTTAACAGTGTAAATAAGTCAGAATACATGAAATGCTTTATTTTAAAGGTGCAGTGTGTAAATTTAGTGGCATATAGTGGTGAGGTTGGGGCACACCCCCCTCACCCCCCTCCCTTTCGAAGAAGCTACAGTGGCGTCTGGCCTGCATGTCGTCGTCTGTGAGAGCAGAGAGTAGCTTGTGTGAAGCAATGAGGTTTCTTCTTACTTCTAACAATGAACGGTCTCTGCTTCTAATAAACCAGACAACTACTACTACTGCGTATTCAATGTAGTAACCATGCAAGCTGCCTCTAAAAACAGGAACGATTTAGAAGAAGAACAACATAGTGACATAACATGCTCTGTAGAGCAGTTTGTCCGTTTAGGGCTGCTGTAGAAACATGCCGGCGAATAATGGCAAATTAACATAAGGGGACCCGCGGTGTATGTGATAGAAATGGCTCATTCTAAGGTAATAAATTCTCATTCTAAGGTTCATTATGTAAGGTCTTTATGTACCACTGAAAACATAGTTATGTATATTGCATTTATGTCAATAGATAGGGTTACACATTTTACACATTGCACTTTTAAGGCTAAAATCATTTTCCAAAATTCATTTTCTATATCTGACCTTTGACCTTTTTGTAGGGTTTCATCATTTATAACTGACATTGTATTAGGGTAAATTATTGCATATTTGGCAAAACTTCACACACATTCAAATGCATTTTCACTATCTGAAAAGTAATGAAAAGTCATAGTGTTTCAAAAAACATTAAAAAGCTTTAACATTCGATTTCATCTTGTGCTGTTTCATTTGGAATTCACATGTGAAAATGTCAAAAACTTTGCAATCAGATGCAACTTTGCTGCCTGGAAAATAGTGAAACCATGTCTTAGTACCATGTCACACGTACCATGTCACAGGTAACTCGATCTTGACCCGTTTAATCATGATTTTTGGAGCATCCCTTCATTGTCAGTGAAGTGAAGTTAATAGGCAGTGGCATCTTTCCTGACCTCTGGTTGAAGTACGGATCACATTTTGCACAGGATAATGTATCCAAATACCTGACTTAAAGGGTTAGTTCACCCAAAAATGAAAATTATGTCATTAATGACTCACCCTCATGTCGTTCCAAACCCGTAAGACCTCCTTTCATCTTCGGAACACAGTTTAAGATGTTTTAGATTTAGTCCGAGAGCTTTCTGTCCCTCCATTGAAAATGTATGTACGGTGCTGTCCATGTCCAGAAAGATAATAAAAACAACATCAAAGTAGTCCATGTGACATCAGTGGGTTAGTTAAAAGTTTTTGAAGTATCTAAAATACATTTTGGTCCAAAAATAACAAAAACTACGACTTTATTCAGCATTGTATTCTCTTCCGGGTCTGTGTATATCCGCTTTCAATCCACAGTGACGCTGCTTCTTCTTCTTCTACGGCGGTTGGCATCCAGCTTATTGGTGCATTACAACCCCCTTCTGCTCTGGACAGTGACGCTGATGACGTGTTATCTAGTGCACGAATATATACAACAGACCCGGAAGAGAAGACAATGCTGAATAAAGTCGTAGTTTTTGTTATTTTTGGACCAAAATGTATTTTAGATGCTTCAAAAACTTCTAACTAACCCACTGATGTCACATGGACTACTTTGATGATGTTTTTATTACCTTTCTGGACATGGACAGTGCACCGTACATACATTTTCAATGGAGGGACAGAAAGCTCTCGGACTAAATCTAAAACATCTTAAACTGTGTTCCGAAGATGAAAGGAGGTCTTACGGGTTTGGAACGACATGAGGGTGAGTCATTAATGACATAATTTTCATTTTTGGGTGAACTAACCCTTTAAACAATAATCTATGACTTATATTCTTCATCTCTGCCATCACTACCACTGCTTTCAAGGCCAAGCATGGGGCGGGGCCCTAAGTACGGCCCTGACTGCTTCTTTTCTCCTTGATCTTCAACTTCTTACTTTCTTACTCCAAACTTCTTTTCTGATGCACTGCTGCCACTATCATCAATACTTTATGAAAAAGGTACAGCTTGTCCTCCCTCTCTTCTATAAAACATCAACCTAAAAAAACAGGCAAAAAGGCTATTATACTGCCTGCCAGTAATGAACAATAGTGCAGCTATACAGAAAAAATCTATCCCCTAAAAGGACTTTGTCATTTATGCATAACACAGAGATTTTTTTGGTATTTGAGTTATTAAATTTACAAAATGTGCATTAAAAATGGCCAAAAACTTTAGAAAACATGATAGAATGATAGTTCAATGATATTTGTTTTAAAATGAATTTATATGTATTTCCTAAAATGATCTCATATTGGAGCCTTGACAACATGTGACTCATTTCTCTTTCATGTCCTTGTTGCCAAAAATGTCAAGCACATGGCACCTAGATCTTAATTTTTTTGGCTGAAGGGAATGTCATATAATAATACTAAAATGCCCCTTTTTTGTTGAATATTATTATTGTATTTTGAATGCGTTTTTATGTGTCATTTATAAATGACAAAACACCAGATAGATAGATAGATAGATAGATAGATAGATAGATAGATAGATAGATAGATAGATAGATAGATACCCACTAGATGGTAGCATTGTCCACATTGAACAGTCTATACATTTTCATCAGTCCAACATGATATCTGACTAATCAGCTCTTTCTTTTTATTAAATAATTGCTGGTACTATTACATAATTACATTATTTTCTGACATTTCATTTAACTTTTTATAGGCACACCACTTTTAATAAAAGCATAAATTTGATTCGATATAATATCAGGCACTGTGTATTTCAAAAGTAACACTGCATTTCACACAGCCCATGAAGAAAGCACACAGCGAGGAAGAAAAAATGAAGATGATGAGTAGGAAAGAAAGCTTTATCCCCATTATGTCCAGACTGAGGGGTCTCAGGCACTTAAAATTTCTCAGGATGAAAATATCTCTCTTTCCCCCTTTGGATTTAGATCTTGGCACAGACAGATATCAAGAGAGCCATCCCCACTTCTCTTATTCCGGGGATGTTTATAAATTTCCTTACATGTCCATTCAGCCACTGTCACTTGTTTGCTCCCAGAATATCTAAAGATCAATTGCAGCGGATGTCACTCTGCTCCCATAAGCATGTTGTACACAGATTAAGTATGTTATGTAAACCACGGCTTCACTAAAGCCGCCCTTCTCCTAAGAACGTATTTCTCTCAAAGTGATGAAGATGCGGCAAAACAACCTAAACTTCAGCGCTCACTGTTTATTTGGAATAAAATGAAGATTTACTTCATAACACACTTGTCAAATAAATGTATTTGACCGACCACTGCACACAGACAACACTTAAATCGCTTTTGACAATTTTAGAGAGAAAAAATCCTGTATTTCTATGGCTCATACACACAGGAAGTCCTGAACAATCTTGTTTGCACTACTGTTCCCCGAGGAGTTGGAGTATGCTGTTAAATCAAGTTATTCGGCATGCGTTGAGTGTCCCTCTGTGCTTTCAGCAACTTGCCTGTGTCCTCACTGTTGAGAATATGAAAAAACAGATAGAACAAACTATTCTTGGCGCAACCAACTCCCAGATCACTTTTTAATCTACTCAAAGCATGTATATTAACATAATTTAAAAGAGTTTAAAGGCATGTAGAAGTGCTTTTTCATCTATTATCAACATAAAATCGATCAAAAGCTTCAAAAATTGAACTTAAATGAAATGTAAACAACTTGGACATACATTTTGAGAGGGAATCCCAGCATGAGGGAGACTTTGATTTGCCTGAGAACACTTGAAAAGAGTATCTGTTATATAAAGTTGTTGGCATTAGTGCCTCCCTAGGATGAATGCTGCTTTCAAAGGCTGGATTCCTACCTCAGCCACAACAGATAAAGACACCATATGTTTCACATTGAGCGTTCACAATGTAACCATATGTTTTATACAAGTCATAGTAAAAAGGCTCATACTGTGTTAGGCCTCAGATTTACTTTGACTTCACGCACTGCCCTTCAAGGCCTTGTTTGCTTTTCTTTTTTTAACATACTGTGTGTCAGATAACAGTATGGTATTTTTCCCTATAGGATTATTAAGGTGTGGCATTTTCCAAAAAGTCCACTGTCAATAGTATAGCGGTGTATGAAGTGGTAATATTTTACAATAAGATCCTATTAGTTAAAGCATTAGTTCACTTTCAAATAAAATTATCCTGATAATTTACTCAACCCCATGTCATCCAAGATGTTCATGTCTTTCTTTCTTCAGTCGAAAAGAAATTAAGGTTTTTGATGAAAACATTCCAGGATTATTCTCCTTATAATGGACTTCAATGGCCTCCAAATGGTTGAAGGTCAAAATTATAGTTTCAGTGCAGCTTCGAAGGCCTTTAAACGATACCAGACGAGGAATAAGGGTCTTATCTAGCGAAACGATCGGTCATTTTCGAAAAAGATTTTATATGTATATGCTTTGTATAAACAAATGATCGCCTTCCAAGTGCTTCCGCCAAAACCGTACTTTCGTATATTTTTTCAAAAAGCTTACGCTGTATGTCCTACGCCTTCCCTATTCCACTAACGGAAAAAATGTAACTGCCGCTGCGTTCGTTTCGTAAGTAGAATAGTGAAGGCGTAGGATTAATCCAACAATTCATTACTCAGTAATTTGATCCTATTTTCTAGTAGCCTACAAATATTCTTAATTCAAGATACATTTACTTGAAATGCTAAATGCTAAAGTCATTAATGCTGCGTTCCAGGCAGGTTTTTGAGCCCGTAAGTCACGACTTCAAATCACGACTCACAACTTTGTAGCGTTCCAGGAAAGTCACGCCAAACTGCGTAAAAGTGTAAACAAACCAACATGGCGGACCGTGCGGGGCTTATGCTCATTAACAATTATTATATCGCCAAGGTGCTTACTCCATGCTTATTTGAGGGAAACAGAGGAGAAAAACGGCGCATAAGGCAAGAGAAGCTGTTATACCTTTTATTTTACCGTGCACTTGCATAAACACCGCATCTGTAGGCTGCCATTGTTGTTTCGCGGGCTTTGTGACGTCGATCTAGTACGAGTTCACGGGTGGGAAGTCACAGCTTTGACTGCTGTTCCAGTGCACTTTCACGGGTAGAAGGTTGGAAAAACACGGGTTAAGGGTTGCCTGGAACGCGGCATAAGTCATGTTCCCTTTCGAAGGGAACTCCACTCTGCGTTCGAAACGCATTGGGGAACGCCACGTGACCCAGGTGTCTGAAAGCACTATCCAAAAAACTCCAATTCCTATTGGCCGGCGACAGCCTATGACGTCATACGGCGCGACCCGGAAGTATAAAGGAGCGCCTGGAGAGACAGCCAGCATCTCATCGTCTTTCGGTCCTGTTCTGTCTGATTGCATCTATACCAACTCCGGTAGGGTTTTTTATATATACCTTACGAACGTTCATGAGAGTGTGTTTATCCGTGTCCAAGGGTTTGACACTGGATGTACATATTTTTCTGGGCGTTCTCTGTCTGGAGAGGAGAGCGCATANAACGAGACTCTGCGTTTCCTTGCCATGCTTCGGGTTGCCTGCCTGCAGAACAGTCCCTCAAGACGATAGATGCTGGCTGTCTCTCCAGGCGCTCCTTTATACTTCCGGGTCGCGCCGTATGACGTCATAGGCTGTCGCCGGCCAATAGGAATTGGAGTTTTTTGGATAGTGCTTTCAGACACCTGGGTCACGTGGCGTTCCCCAATGCGTTTCGAACGCAGAGTCTCGTTCCCTGTTCTCAGGGAACTATGGTTACATACGTAACCTGAGACGTTTTCTGAAAAAAAAAAAAAATTAAGTTTAATGAATTAAGTTTGTTTTTCTGACCTCATTAGCAGATTTTTTTTTTCTTGTTTTAAGCCTAAACTTATTTTGATATAGGCTATTGATACAAATTCATTTTGATACATAAAACAAGACTTAATGTCTAAGTAATTTTGCTTCTCAAGTAAATGTTTCTTGATTTAAGAAAGTTTAGATATTTGTATTGTAAAATAAGACAAAAATGGCAAGTAAAAAAAATTAACATTAACTAAGATTCATAAATGCTTTTGAACTATTTTTCATTGTTAGTTTATATTAACTAATATAGTTAACTAATTTGGAAAAAACTGGACCTTATTTTAAAGTGTTACTAAAGCAGATAAGTCACTTTCAAACCAAGAAGCTTTCTGTTGGTTAATGCACGCTTTTCCTAACCAATTTGAACATGATGGAAAATCTGTGTGAGGAAATATTTTCCCTTAACGCGACATTCCCGATCGCCCGAGACAAATTTACCAAAGAATGGTAAATGTGACCACACCTTTACTCTACACAACACCGCATTCCCACACCAGACACTTTTCAACGGCATCCAAAAGGCCCAAATCCTAATGTACCCTGACACACATTTCAGACAGGCTATTTCTCCCAGAAAGCCCTCTTTCTTTCCTGTCACTGCCATCAGCTCAGACTGACTGTAATTCAGACAAGCATATCTGACACTAAGAGCACGAGGGCATGTTCAGCCCGAGCTGCCTGAGACTTCCTCCTTGAAGTGTAAATGAGATTTGTGTCCCTTGGGATCCACATCATGTCTGTTACCAAAACTGTGTTGGTGGCTGTTTGACCTGAGATAGAGGATAAAGCCGCATCGAGAGGTCTGCAAAGGTGCTGGGGTTTTAAGAAGGTGCAATACGAACCACATAAACACCGTGGCCTGAGACAAATGTGTCACAACAGGGTGCTAAAGAGCATTTTACCCACATGACACAACAAGGCTGGCTGTACTTAAGGTATTTGAACATGATTTTATACAGGTGCACTTTGCAAAAAGAAACAGCTCAGACAAGGTTTTATTACATGCCCCTAGCCATTTGATTTTCACACAAAGGAAATGTTAAAATGACATGCTTTATATTAGATCTTTGTGATAAGTCTTTGTGAGAAATTTGCATAATGTACCTGGCACAGGGACTTTATATCTGAAAGTGAAGGTTAATTTATGTTTACTGCACTTTAGCTTCTGAAGGTTTTCTCAAGATAAATCATATACATTTTAATAAATGTCTACTTGCAGAAATGTTATGGTGGCTCAGAGAACTATAACTGCTCTGATAGTTTGTCTATTCCTGGAGCTCAGCTCTCAAGTGTATCTTGTAGTCTGAAGCACAACAAAATATGACCAAAAAGAGATATGTTAAGATTTCAACAGTAATCGGATACAGATTTAATATGAAGCAAAGAGGAAAAAGGTTCGTATTCAAGCTATAGCTGAGTGTTCACAGCATTACATAGTTGTCAGAGGCTAAGTAATGAAAGTAGGAGTGAGAGGAATTCGCAAAAGATAAATTAACAGCAATGCTAAACTGATTAATTACAGTAATACCAAACCCATATTTCAGTAAGTAAGTGTTTCTTCAACAGCCTTATTTAAAAACACTGCTTCGGAGCTTTACGAATCGGATCAGTGATTCGGAGCGCCAAAGTCACATGATTTGAACAGTTTAGCCGTTTGATAGGAGATCCGAATCACTGATTCGATTCGTAAAGCTCCGAAGCAGTGTTTTGAAATCGGCCCATCACTATATTGTTGAAAAGTCGTTTTTTTTTTTTTTGCCGCACAAAAATAATTATGTCGCTTTATAATATTAAGGTAGAACCACTGAACTCAAATGAACCGTTTTAAATATGTTTTTAGTACCTTTATGGATCTTGAGAGTTACAACGGTATTGCTGTCTATAGAGGCCTCACTGAGCCATCGGATTTAATCAAAAATATCTTAATTTGTGTTCCGAAAATGAACGAAGGTCTTACGGGTGTAGAACGACATGAGGGTGAGTAATAAATGACATTATTTTCATTTTTGGGTGAACTAACCCTTTAATTTATGTTCTGAAGATGAACAAAGGTCTTACATGAGGGTGAGTACTTAATGACAGAAATTTAATTTTTGGGTGAACTATCTTTTTAATATATAATAAATTACTTATATTTAATAATATTTTAAGATTATAGTCTGGCTTGGGACAAGAATAAAACAATACAATTCAAATATACATTAAATGGCATTTGAATAAATGAAATGTCTCCATGATAGTTTTAAGGTTGAAATATGTTCGTTTTAATAAAAATCATCCCTTGGGACATAAAAGTGCCTGACGTTGATTAAATACTTGAGTGCTAATTAATCAGAATGGACAGGGTATCTCTACCCAGCCCTACAGTAAATCATTCATCAAGACCAAGAAGGTCAGGAAAATAATTTTAAACATCATATGTATAGTAAATTGAACATCATGGGAAATGTCAAATCCCCATGCTAATAAGGCATTTAAGCTTATATCTCAGTCCAGAGGTATAAGGCACATCCTCTTTCTCAGCTCCGGTACTTTCCCCATGGCGTAGAGAAGGTGATGCGTTCTTAGTTCCCACAGTCTGTTGATTTGGGCATCAAAAACTCCCTAGCATCAGTAAAAAACTGACTTCTCATCTGTGCTCAAGCCTGACATGCTTGCATATTTCAAAACCAAAGCACGTAGACTATTGAAGTCAAATATAGCTGACTTGCTGTAAACAAGCAATCATATAGTTTACTCTAACTGATGATGGAAATGTGGTGCATTTGTTGATATATTCTGTGAAAGAGCACAGAAGGTTCTTTTATATCAAACATAAAACCCAGTTTTGAAAATGTGTCAGATGGACTACTTTTATGGTTTGTTTGTTTTATTTTGTCCTTTTATGTTTTTTATATCCATTTGTCAGTATGAACTGTCACTAAAGATTACATTTTATTATTATTATTATTGAGTAAAATTATTATTAGTGAGTAAATAAGGAAAGAATTTCATTTTTGGATAAACTATCCCTTGAAGAGTCCATGAACTACTATGATTTGATCGAAGTTTATTCTGTCCGTGCTGCCGTTCTCCTCCGGGCTTTTAAGTCAGTCAGTCTATTTCCATTTAAAGCCACTCAATACCACCTGAACTCTATATAAGACTATGTTATGTGAGCAATGTTTAGAAAAAATATTATTTTTAGAGTTATCTCAAGGCATCGTAAACTGATTTTAAGTGGATGGATTTGTGTTCTTATTTCGGGGCACCAGTAGATGCCATGGGTTTGATTAATAACCAGGAAGGTCAGGAGGTTGTAATGTTCCCTTGCCAAACAAAACCCCTTTCAGGTGCTTGGACAACCAGAAATATCTCTATCTGAATATGTTCTCTGAAAAAGGACACAGGAGGTACTTCCCTCAAGCCAAGCATCAAATGTACCTGATAGTGTCTGACTACAGTTTATAGTCAGTAATATTCTTATCAGGACTCAGATGCGTCATGTACATTGAAATCCCCCAATCAAAATAAAAGCTCTCTGACATGAAGAACAACGGGAGATTAATTAATATGTATGGGCAAGTTTCCTGGAAAAAGATTAACCCTCAGCATGAATTATATTATGCTGTCAAAAGATATTCTAGACCGAAAACACCTCAGACTAGGATTAATCTGTTTTAGAGAAACCGCTCTATGTTTTATTCATCGCATTCCCATATGTTGAAAAATAGATTAGAAGAAGCAGATTCTTACCTGTCAAAGTAGTCTCAATGGTGAGCTAATATTATTGTTCTACAATTTACAACACAGCAGACATAAATGGAGAATTTTTTAACATTTCAAAAGACTGATAAGATTTAGCGGTAACACTTTATAATGCTGGTGCACTAATATGCATTAATTCATGCTTAACTAATGCACAGATAATCATGTGTTAGTGTATGACTCACGAAGAACTAAACCATTAGTTAATGATTACTGCATCAGCAACTAATAAAGAGTCAATATGATTAATAGATTAAGTAATATATGAATTGCTATTAATTACATTTTTCATGATGTATTAATTCCTTAATAACATATTTTATTAACTAATAGTGTAAGTTAATGTGTTAATTACCACAATGGTTTGAAACAATGTATTTGAACTTCAAATTGTCTGCTTTAATTAATCATTAGCTAATGATTTGCAAATGTATCATAATGTTATGACTTTACTTGTTGAGGCACATGACTATAAACTTATTGTTAAGTGATATGTCATTATGATTTTGACATCTATACTAAGCCTTGGATTTGAATTTCCAACTATCTACAACCGCGATTCCACTGTACCAAATGAACCGCTGCATCCAGAACCTTGTTGTTCATGGCTAAGGAATGTGTCAGGTTAAGCTTGAGGTCAAGGATTCAAAGGCAGAACACTGAGAACATATGGCCGGGCACTGCTATTTTGTAACACTGTGTCTAGACTGGACAAAGACAATATAACCCATTATAATCAGTGATAGTGATGCTACACTGGATGCGGCACGACGCAACACAACACAACAAAACGTCACTTCTGTTATGAAGGACAAATGGACTTGCAATGGTCTGTCATGTCCAGTGTAGACAGCTGTTGCGGCATGACTCGATAATGGTCGCATCCAGTTCAAACACAGTGCAACATCAATCTGCAGTTCAGATTCTGGAGTGCTGATATCTGTGTGAAACCAACTTACCCATCCTTCAAACACATTCTCTGTCATTACACCTGCATGTGCAACTGTCAAAACCCATTAATTACATATTACTTAACAATAAGTTAATAGTCATGTGCCTCAACAAGTAAAGTCATAACAGAATGATACATTTTCAAATCATTAGTTAATGATTAATTAAAGCAGACAACTGGAAGTTGAAGTACATGGCTTCAACCCATTGTGGTTGTTAACACATTAATTTACACTTTTAGTTAATAAAATATGTTATTAAGGAATTAAAACATTGTGACACATTTAATTAATAACAATGCATTAATCTATTAATCATATAGAATCTTTATTAGTTGCTGATGCAGTAATCATTAATTAATGGTTTAGTTCTTCATGAGTCATACATTAACACATGATTATCTGTGCATTAGTTAAGCATGAATTAATGCATATTAGTGAACCCGTATTGTAAAGTGTTACCGATTTAGCTAATGCTGAAGAAAGAAAACCAGAAATATATACATAAGCTCTGACAAATAAACCTGAAACTTGAAAATGTGCGGCAATGCGTAAACAATGTTTTAGGCAATAGGCCTACAAGTGGCATGTTATTGCCTTCACGCTTTGTTCCGCCAGTCTGGCAAACGGGTCTTGACCCGCGCTTTTTAGCTGCAGGACCGGATGGCTGTTTGCCTGTACTGGATTATCTCCATCCCCCCACTCCCCCTCCCCTGTTGCAAGTCGTGTATCATGTTGTATTGATCATGTGCTTATGTTGCTGAGGTGTTTTTTTCCTTTCCCACACTGTACTCCCCACAGGAGCATAGTCTGGGGTGGCATTTTTTTTTCTCCTCCCCTTCCCAATGTTATGCTGTATTTCTTCCAAATTCTCTGTCTTCCTGTTCTGTCTACCCCCTTGTCATATTGTATGTATGTATGTATGGACAGGTTTGATGGCTCATTTCACTGCTGGTTATATACCTATATAATTGTGCATGTGACAAATAATAAAATCTTGAATCTTGAATCTTGAATCTTATTGCAATGAAGGAAAATCATTATTAAATTTCATACAATCTCACATACTTTTTATATTAACATTACTACGTTTAGCAGCTTGCAATTTGGTTTCTCTCTACCAAAGAAACTCACCGTTTAGCAGCTGTTTTTTGGGACACAGCTGGAAACTCATTGCTTTCAAAGAGAAAGCCTAAACCTGTTGTCATTTATTAAAAAAATTACAAATCACAAAATCATAACAGAACCTAAAGAATTATGTTAGCGTTGATGTTTTGACATCAGCTGTTACTTTTATACTGCCTTTTTGGTCATTTTGCTTTGGAAAAATTATTGAGCTTGTACCTTTAATATATAATACACCTTTATTTAGCTATAAACAAGCATGAACACATTTCGGTCAGCAAGCTTTATGATCATAAAAAAATATATAGATGCATGGTGTTATAAAAAGTCATGAGTTTGATTCACAGTGAATTCATAAAGTTGCATTCAATGTAACTTGCTGTCATTTAAAAAAAAAAAAAATGTCTCTTAAATATTTTCAACAAGAGGATAAAACAAGATTGTGACCTAAACAAGTTCTCTAGTTCCTGGCACACCTTGAGATGGAAACCTCATGACTCCAACCCAATGAGCTCATCTTCAGACTCCACAGGAGATATGCTAATGAAATCTTAGCATGAGACAAATTTGTGTAGCAAAAGTGGGATGGTCATGTGGTCTCGTCTGGGTACAAGTGTATAAGCCAGAAATCTACCAATGATGTCACACTACTGCATGCTTCACAAAATGCGCACTTGAATTTTTCTTTGATGGCTTGAGACAATGGAAAATGGTAGACTATACCCACATGACTGTTAAATATTTCAGATGTACACTCAAACAAATGCCTCTTTTTGAGTGTACATCTGAAACTTTTTGCCTCTTGTTCAGGTTAATTACAAACCCAATTTCAAAAAAGTTGGGACACTGTACAAATTGTGAATAAAAACAGAATGCAATGATGTGGAAGTTTCAAATTTCAATATTTTATTCAGAATACAACATAGATGACATATCAAATGTTTAAACTGAGAAAATGTATCATTTTAAAGGAAAATTAAGTTGATTTTAAATTTCATTGCATCAACACATCTCAAAAAAGTTGAGACAAGGCCATGTTTACCACTGTGTGGCATCCCCTCTTCTTTTTTATAACAGTCTGCAAACGTCTGGAGACTGAGGAGACAAGTTGCTCAAGTTTAGGAATAGGACTGTTGTACCATTCTTGTCTAATACAGGCTTCTAGTTGCTCAACTGTCTTAGGTCTTCTTTGTCGCATCTTCCTCTTTATGATGCGCCAAATGTTTTCTATGGGTGAAAGATCTGGACTGCAGGCTGGTCATTTCAGTACCCGGATCCTCCTTCTACGCAGCCATGATGTTGTAATTGATGCAGTATGTGGTCTGGCATTGTCATGTTGGAAAATGCAAGGTCTTCCCTGAAAGAGACGACGTCTGGATGGGAGCATATGTTGTTCTAGAACTTGGATATACCTTTCAGCATTGATGGTGCCTTTCCAGATGTGTGAGCTGCCCATGCCACACCCTCTTTAGTCCGGATGACATGGCGTCCCAGTTTTCCAAAAAGAACTTCAAATTTTGATTCGTCTGACCACAGAACAGTTTTCCACTTTGCCACAGTACGTTTTAAATGAGCCTTGTCCCAGAGAAAACGCCTGCGCTTCTGGATCATGTTTAGATATGGCTTCTTTTTTGACCTATAGAGTTTTAGACGGCAACTGCGAATGGCACGGTGGATTGTGTTCACCGACAATGTTTTCTGGAAGTATTCCTGAGCCCATGTTGTGATTTCCATTACAGTAGCATTCCTGTATGTGATGCAGTGCCGTCTAAGGGCCCGAAGATCACGGGCATCCAGTATGGTTTTCCGGCCTTGACCCTTACGCACAGAGATTGTTCCAGATTCTCTGAATCTTTGGATGATATTATGCACTGTAGATGATGATAACTTCAAACTCTTTGCAGTTTTTCTCTGAGAAACTCCTTTCTGATATTGCTCCACTATTTCTCACCACAGCATTGGGGGAATTGGTGATCCTCTGCCCATCTTGACTTCTGAGAGACACTGCCACTCTGAGAGGCTCTTTTTATACCCAATCATGTTGCCAATTGCCCTAATAAGTTGCAAATTGGTCCTCCAGCTGTTCCTTATATGTACATTTAACTTTTCCGGCCTCTTATTGCTACCTGTCCCAACTTTTTTGGAATGTGTAGCTCTCATGAAATCCAAAATGAGCCAATATTTGGCATGACATTTCAAAACGTCTCACTTTCAACATATGATATGTTATCTATATTCTATTGTGAATAAAATATAAGTTTATGAGATTTGTAAATTATTGCATTCCTTTTTATTCACAATTTGTACAGTGTCCCAACTTTTTTGGAATCGGGTTTGTATAATGAGCTAAAGTAACACAATTTTTGTAACATTTTGTCACAGCTTAATTTCATTGTGTTCAGTCCACCTAATATTTAAGACTGAAGGTACATAATTAATTTGTTAAAACTAAATTAATAAATTTGTTGATGTAACTAACTGGGCAGTGGATCTGTAGTTCCCAGCATGCTTTGCAAGGAACTGCATTAGAAGAGTAAGGCTGCGTCCAAAATCGTATACTCTCTTGAGTAGATACTTATTTTGAATACAACTGCTAAAAAAGTATGTTCTATATAGTATGAGTGTGTGTAGAATGTAATTCAGACATACTACACCTGCCATGATGTCATTTTCATGTGATCTACCAGCGTCAGTTGCATTTCTTCACTGCCATTCACAAATCCTCTCCCGTGGCCTCATGTGATAGTAAAGTGTCCATAGTATGCACATTTCAGAATCTCGCCGAAAGTAGTAAGTCATCCAGGTAATTTGTGCCTACACTGTGAATTCAGACATACTTCTTTTGTCACATAATTGTTTTTCACCTACTATATAGTAGGCAAGTTTGCAGTTTCGGATGCAGCCTAGATTTAGGGATTAAGTGTTATTTTATGTGTATATTTTATGTTATTTAATTCAGGTTGATTGGGACACTTTTCCAAGTCATCTCAATGACAAAAAGTTTCCCAATCACCCTGAATTCACCCCTATATACATTATGATTAATTAAATTGCTTTAAACCTCTGTAAATTCATTTAAAAAAATCTAGTTTGGCCAACAAAAGAAATTTAGTTTAACAAATGTAATACATTTAAGTTACACATACTAGAAAATTAATTTGACCTAAACGTATTTATTTTGAATGAGCTAAATTAAATTGTGTGTAGAAACTTTCTTCAAATAATTTTTAGTATTATTATTTATTTATTTATTTGTAGCTTTAATAATGTAGCTTTAGCTTATGTAATGTAGTGGAAACTCTCCAGTTTCCCCTATGGTTAGTGCATTTTGTTCGCTTTCTCAGCACTCTTTCTTTGTTGAAAAAAAAAAAATCAACATTCACTCAGAGTTTGGACTGAAGCAGAGATGGGCGGTGTTAACGTCTTACCACTGAGACAGAGACTCTTATTTTCACATTACATGAGCGCATCAGAATGAAAACATTGCTCATTAGTTACTCACGCAATGTTCTAGTGATGTAAGGAACCTGACTCAAGCGGCCAACCAACATGTCAGCAATGGAGAACATTTTTCGCCAAAATGAACCAACAAAATGAAGATGAAGTCACACGGTCCTGGGGAATCGGTTCTTTGGACTCGTATGAAGAGTCGCCGGTGTTTTCAAACTCCTCCGAGTTAAATGGCACAGGACTCGAGCCTCTCCACCTGTCCCGTGCCGTCCCCCTCGGCTTGGCTTTGGGGACTTTCATCGTCTTCGCGGTGGCTGGAAACATCCTGGTGATACTGTCAGTGGTGTGCAATAAGCACCTGCGAACTCCAACTAATTATTTCATCGTAAATCTCGCTATTGCTGACCTACTCCTAGGCACAACCGTGTTACCCGTATCAGCCACCTTGGAAATATTGGGTTACTGGGTGTTCGGGAGGATTTTCTGTGATGTTTGGGCAGCTGTGGATGTGTTATGTTGCACAGCATCCATTATGAGTCTGTGCGTAATCTCCATTGACCGTTATATCGGAGTGAGCCATCCATTGCAATACCCCAATATTGTGACGGGACGCAGAGCTTTGCTGGCCATGCTTGGAGTTTGGGTCCTGTCTTTAGTCATCTCTATCGGACCTCTGCTGGGATGGAAGGAGCCTCCGTCACCGGACGACACGGTGTGCGTAATCACAGAGGAACCCTTTTACGCGCTCTTCTCATCGCTCGGCTCCTTTTATATTCCCTTAATTGTTATTCTAATCATGTACTGCCGTGTTTATGTAGTGGCTAAACGGACAACGAAGAATCTAGAAGCTGGTGTGAAGACGGAAACGATGAATTCTGGTGAAATAACGCTGAGGATTCACAGGGGTTCACAGGTGCACGAGGACACTGGCGCGGCAGCCAAAAGTCGCGCTCATCAGGCGAGGAATTCCCTGACGGTCAAACTCCTGAAGTTTTCCAGGGAAAAGAAAGCAGCTAAGACCTTGGGGGTTGTGGTTGGCATGTTTACGCTGTGCTGGTTTCCATTCTTCTTCACTTTACCAATTGGTAGGTCTTTATTATACACAGTTGCACATGTTGGCCCCCTCACACATTCATGTTGTCACAAAGAGAAGCTGCAAATAAATAGTACATTATGGGGCTTTTAAGCTAAGTTAAATCCATTAATTGAGCCACAGTGGTCTTTTAAACTGGTCTCCTAGCCTGATCATTTAAAAAACAGCTGGCAGTTGACAGACCAGCAATTAATTTTTCTTTCTTTCTTTCTTTCCATGTAAAAGGTAACATACGAAAAATATCTAAGCATTTTTTGGCCAACACATTTTTTTATTAATTATTTGTATAAAATATAACATGTAGCAACCTGCCCCAATTAAACTGTGACTACTTGCTACAGTCAGGCCTCTTACCTATCCCCTAAACCTACCAATCACAGAAAACTTTCTGCATTTTTACATTTTCAAAAGACATCACTTGGTATGTTTAATAAAAATGGCCAAAACTTTTTTAAATGTGAATTGGAAAAAGGTGCAACTTTACAGGTTAAAAAACATGATGTTTCAGCCGTTCAAGGCCTTCATCAGACATTAAGAGTAACAATCTCACACTCCTACAATTACAAAAATTGAAAACTTTCCAATTCTATTTTTATAAAATTTTGCACAAAATACAGGACAATTACAACTTTCCCACCCTAATATATACAATAAATATATTTATATATATATATACAAAAATTTTTTTTTTACATTTATTTAATTGTAAGTAAATTAATAATAATAATTTAACATCATAAATTATTTACAGCGGAAATTCAATTACAGTGGAAGTGTCCATTCTGTGTTTCGTTACTCACTTCAGTTATTCAACTAAATAGAGCAGCCTTTACGCTCACAGTAAATACATACAAATGATTCATCCCAGAAGCCTTCTGCTGCTGGACGTTTGTGGTCAGTGGGAAGACCGGAGAGTAGGGGTTAACACAGAATAAATCTTTTTGCACTTTATTTCCTTGTCTCTCTCATGGGGCCCACAGTGTGGGGTCTGCTGCATCCGTCGTTTGGCTGTCACAGCAGGGAGTATGAGAACGAGGCCCTGGACCGCAGCCATTCAGACTCAAAGGCAGGTTATTATTAATGAATTAGCATAGTAGTCATTCCTGTCCCAGACAGGGTTATCTCAGCAGGGCAGGGTGCTTGGAAGTTCAACTGGCCTGGTTCTTAATTAAGCAGCTGTGGTTTTCTTTGAATTTAACTTAAGTGGAAAACAGTAGCGTGTTTATTGGGTCATTAAGTGAATTATTGTTAATACAGAGGTCATATTAACATAAATACATCATGATGTGATGTTTCAAGTTAAAAGCAGTGTGAGTGGGATGATGTAGCTATATAGCTATTCAGCTTAAGAAGATCTGCTCATAATGTTGGCTCATTTTTATTGCTGAGGAAATGAACACGTGATACACATGCTAACAGGGATTATGAGTCTTGTTACATAAATCTTTGATAAGTTCCTAAACCTGTCATACCAGACAATAGAAGAAAACCCAGTGAGACACTTGACTGCACACGAGTTGGAAAAACAGGATGCAAGGATGTGGACAGTATATCTCAAACTTGTTTGCTTCCTCTGAATCCTACTGTTCTTGAACAGTTAAATTCTAGAAGAGTTCTTTGATAAGAGTGGTAATCAGAATAATGAGTCTATTTAGTATTTATGTGAGCTAATGGTGTTGCTAATGCTTAATTAAGGTCTATTTAAAGTCCATTCATGACTTCTTTTAGAAGGATGAAGCCATTTGTCGCCTTCATTCATGACTTTGTTTTTTCAGCCAATTCTCATGGTTCCCATGGTACTTGCAGTGGGTCAATTCACTGAGGTGCATTGCAGCATTGAGGTGCCTCCGGTTTACACAGCCTAAAGCAATTAATGGCACAGATTCACAGCTCTGCCAC
>RJVU01036043.1:2776783-2791363 GCA_003731715.1 Anabarilius grahami
CTGAAAGAAAGAAAAGGGGGGGGGGAAGAAAGGCACATTTTCTACAAATATGGCTAAATATTGGTTTTGTGATAAACAGAAGAAGCATTTCATATTCAGGTTACACAACTGCTTCCACTGTACAAAATAAATCAGTAAAATAACAGAAAAAGTACTGACAGCTTATTACCCAGATTTTATTTAAAAAAATAAATATGGAAAATTCCGTCAAATTAATACAGTACATTGTGCCCTATTTTTACGTGTTTTTTTGTTTTTTTAGAGTGCAGAATCAGATATATCTTTCGCAAATTCATATTTCAACAAGGGGAAAGGCCTGAATTTGGCCTGTTATGAGATGATGGTGCTAAGATGTGTTTTTTTTTTTTTTATCTTACTCTGATTAGATGATAACTTGGATACTAAACTCAGCAGGTTAGTGCTAGACATTCTTAGAACAAAAAACAAAAACAAGACCAGGATAAACAGAGCAATTCCATCAGTGCTCTGGCCCTAAAAAGGCTATCCTATCTAAGGTTGACTTTGGTTATAGAGTTATAATGGATTCATATGTTTTAAAGATTCAGTTTGCATTTCTGGGGGTGTAAAATCATTACTGCATTTCAAATTGCATTTGTTTGCACCATTAAGTTTGTTTTGAGGACTGGTTGGAAATAATTTGATTTGATAATCATTTTAGATATGATAATAGACATTTTGCAAGTGACTGAATTATTTTTTTTTTGCTTTCTCAGATTTGGAATAGAATATCCCTAAAGAAAATTTTAAGGATTAGTCCACTTTAAATACACTTTTCCTGATAAATTTACTCACCTCCATGTCATCCAAGATGTTCATGTCTTTCTTTCATCAGTCGAAAAGAAATTAATGTTTTTGAGGAAAACATTCCAGGATTATTCTCCTTATAGTGGACTTCAGTGGGCACCAAACAGTTGAAGGTCATAATTAGTTTCACTGCAGCTTCAAATTGTTCTACACGATCCCAGATGAGAAATAAGGGTCTTATCTATAAACAAAATATCGCCTTGAACGTACTTTCCGCTTCCGCATTCTTCATAACGCTTACGCTGAATGTCCTACGCCTTCCCTATTCTACTTACGTAACGAACGCGGCGCCAGTTTCGTTTTTTTCATCTTGGATGACATGGGGGTGAGTAAATTTATCAGGAAAAGTGTATTTAAAAGTGAACTAATCCTTTAATTTAGGTAATTCGTCCCCTTATAAGGTTCTATCTGCATTCTGAGCAGTTTTGAGATATTGAGCTTCAATGTTTTTGCATTCCATTCAACTTTGTTGATAGAAACTTTTTGTTTTCTAAATAGTTTTCTAAGTAGGCCTATGTGAATAACTCAATTTTGACAAAAATGTCAGATAGGACCTTATAATTCCAAGGGGACTAATTGAAAAACATTTAGAAATGTCGAAAGTTACATAAATCACTATTCGTTTTTTTAAATTAAATTGGTGCTCTCTTACTGTTTTATGAATTTTAATGTAAAATACACTGTGTAGATCTACAGTAGCATGTTATCTTTATTGACTTAGTTCTATGCGTCCTAAAAACATAAAAGCTTGATCATCCAAACAACTCTTGATTAAGTGGTGTTTAATACATCACATGCTCTTTCTTCCAAGTTTCTTCCTACTTTCTTATTTGTAAATGTTATTCACATTTAGTTTATTGTCAATGACACATTTTAAGTAACATACCAACTTGCAAGAAGCGAAAAAATTGATAAGAAAGCGTTGCTGCCACCTGCTGGACGCTAAAGCAAATAACAGCTCTTTAAAACAAATAACAGTTGTACCGGCAGGGGGAACAATCACGAACAGTCACGAATTGTGTCAGCAGGGGGCACACCAGTCATGTAGTGAGAAAAAGCGAATCCCACTCACACAGCATGACAGAAAATGGATAAGTTTTTAGGAATTCACTTCATGGCTTAGGCTTTCTCTGAATATTGGGTCATTTTCAAATTCTTAACATGATGAAAAGTACAATGTGAATCTAGTTTGTAATCTGAATAACTAATAACTTAGACTAATGTCACACTAATGCCACATGGCTCATTTAATGACAATAATGTCTCATGCTCAACCTTAGTGGTGTGCTTTCTCTTTGCAGTCGCATTCAACGTCAGCCTGCGGCCCCCTGACACAATCTTCAAAATCATCTTCTGGCTTGGTTACTTCAACAGCTGCCTGAATCCAATCATCTATCCCTGCTACAGCCGGGAGTTCAAGCTAGCTTTCATCCGCATCCTGAAATGCAGATGTCACCGCAGGAGACGGCCAGGTTGGAGAGCGTACAACTACCAGGGCTCGCACATTAACTCCTTCTACTCACGACAGGATTCGAGGGACTCTGTGAATTATGGTAGTTACCTAAATGGGAGCCAGAGAACCCTGCCCTCTGCCAGCCCCAGCCCTAGTTATCATACCAAAGGCCTATCACATTTCCAGGAAGATGGACCCAGACATGCCCGGAGCAGGACCCCTTCGGTGTTATCTGAAAGTACTTTGGATCATCATCTTGAGCCTGTGGAGGAACATCCAACCCAGTCTGTAGAACATCCAGGTCAAGCTGGTATCAGAAATTGGACTCAAGAGCAATTGAAAGATTAAGGATGTCAAACTTTAAGTGGCAATTTTTTTTTTTTAAATCGCCCGAAGTATTTTTCTGGTGATGAATAAATACAAAGAAATAATTCATATTTCTTTCTAAACTGTTTAAATCTGATATACAACCCCATTTCCAGAAAAGCTGCAACATTTTGTAAAATGCAATGAAATCAAGAATCTGTTGATTCTCTTTAACCTTTATTTCAGACAAAAGTACAAAGAAAAGATTTCCAATGCTACAAAATGTTCCCCATCTGGAAATGGGCTTGTACAAACTGGCACTAATGTACAGCAGTGTGAATACTCTGGTATTCTTTAACAAACACAACATTAAAGCAGTTTTGCTTAACTTTTTTCCATCAATTTCCAATTATAAATAATTCATTAATTATTTTCAAGTTATACAGTTGTCATTAAGATACTTTGAAAAGTTAATACTTAAGCAAACGTAAATGTTATTTCAAAATTGATTAGGCTCTTTCATCATAGATTAAGTTATTCAGACTGCTTGATCGTACAGGCAGAAAAAAATAATAATTTATGAGCAAAGGGAAGCTGTTAAATTTAGCTAAAATTGTTACAAAATTCTAATCTACTGGAAAGAGAAAATGGTTCCCACATCTCAGGAATCTCAGACAGGATTATTTATTTATCATCAACATATGCATTTCAGTGGCTCTTTACTGGATATAGACAATGCACTGTACAATTTATTTACAGTCATTTTTAATACATTTTCATAAGCACCCATTTTTGAGAAAGGGGTTTCTATATTGTGTTTTTGTCAGGCTACTCAATGAAACCCCTTAGGAAAATGTGAGAACTGGAGATCAGTTTTCTCAATACTCCCTTGAACACTTTACATGAGGAATGTAGAACAAGACTGCAAAAATACAAATTTATACAACAGTCTTTAAACAGAATAAACCTTTGACATTCTCAAGCTTCAATACAAGAACTGTTTTAATAGTGTGATTAGAAATATCATGATCAGTCCACATCACTCCAACACTAAATCCAAAGCAATAACAAATGGATTTAGTAAAAAAAATAAAATAAATTACACTTACGATTTAGTAACTGCAACTCAACATAAAAAGGCAAACAGAAAATGAAAGAAAACACTCATAAATTGAATTGAATACACTTCCCATCCCCACCAGCAAAAGATCTATTAATAGTATTTTAACATTTAAAAAAAAGAACGTGGCTCTGTTTTTATACACTGTACAGTTTTGTAAATACAACACTCTTCTGATTAAACCCAAATCTGAAGGCCTTTAATTTCCTAGTGTTTCCCCCACAGCATCCTGTGAAAAGGTCAGATCCCAGGACAGTTTTGTTTTCATTTTTCTGTCTCTTTTGACAAAGATTTTAATTTGATAACGATTCAGACTGTTGTTGCAGCATCTGAAATGAAATTATAGCATGAACAATCTAAGAGAGGTAATATAATATCAATGTAATATGAAAATTTACAAGGAACTATCAAAAAATACCCACTGTTTAAAAGGCTCCTTAAACAACAAATTTATTCTTGGTGGTGGAACCACTTTTGGTGGCCGTGTCAGCATGTGACTGGTATCCAATGATGACCTTTGGTGGCACACCCAACCTTTCCTTGTACACACGCCTGTGAATAAACATAAAAATGAAGAAATTTACAGATAAAAGGCAAGACATAATCTGTCTACCTAATAACCACAAATGAAAGGGATTGTGAAGATTGAAGTCACAATGAAACAGAAGTAGCAGCAGATCTTTTCTTCCATAGTGGTGACATACATCCGAGTGCAGCGAATTATTGAAAAAGAAGTAGTAGGATGGGGACTTGGTTCAATGCATCAGTTATTGCTTGGATTCTGAGATGTGGGCGTGCCACTTAAAGTCACCATAAAATCAAAACGGACAATTTTTTTTAATGGAATATTACAATGTTTTTGCAATAGCAAACCACAATGATCCAATCAATTCCCGCCCTACATTTTTTTCCTTGTTTGAGAAGCCATTTCACTCGGATATACGTCACAATATGGAAGAAAAGACTATCACAACTTCCGTTTCATGCCGACTTTAAGAATGGAGGCAGATGAATGTGGGTTTGCAGAGGCGGGGCTTAAGTGGACTAAATGATTGGAGAAGTCCTGCATACATCTCCAGAGAGGAGTCTGCCGTTTCACTGGAAGATCAAGTTATGACAGTTTGATTCAAATTTACAAAGTTAAAATGATACATATGGACAGATGAATCAGTGAAAAATAAGATAAATAACATGCATAACGGGGCAGTCGTGGCCTAATGGATAGAGAGTCGGACTTGTAACCCAAAGGTCATGGGTTCGAGTCTCAGGTCCGGCAGGGATTGTCGGTGAGGGGAGTGAATGTCCAGCGCTCTCCCCACCCTCAATACCACGACTGAGGTGAGACCCTTGAGCAAGGCACCGTACCCCCAACTGCTCCCCGGGCGCCGCAGCAATGGCTGCCCACTGCTCCGGGTGTGTGTTCACTTGGATGGGTTAAATGCAGAGCACAAATTCCGAGTATGGGTCACCATACTTGGCCACATGTCACTTCACTTTTTCACTTTCATTTAAAAATAGATATGGTGAATTTTCAATTCTTGCCAACTTTAAACTAGATGGTCATGTTGGTATCATTTCTAATTTTACCCTATGTGTACAACAGCATCTTTGTTCTCGTAGTCTGTCGTCCATATCGCTATTTTGTCTCCCTTTGTTCGGACGTTGACAACAGCACCACAAACATCATCGCTGTGGTCATCAAATGCTTCTCCCACAAGGCACAAAAGCTGGAAAAAAAAAATTGAGAGAGCATCTAAGCCTTCAGGATCTATAAGCACACAATGAATTTTGCAGCTAATGCAGTTAAACCGATTAGAGAGAGTGTCGACTTACCGTCTCCAACCAGAAGCGGTCCAGGTCGGCTCTGCGCTGCTGTTTGGACAGGGTGATCAGCCAGCGGCCGCCCCGCTTGTTTCTCTCATCTTCCCACATAGGCTCAATGCCATCCTGCTCCGTAAAGTGCAAACGGATCAATTTAGATAGATTCAAGCATATCATTAGAATGCTATACTGTGCCTTACCTTGAAGAGGGAGTAGTCACATCCTGACATTAAGTTACTTGATAACTGAATGTGATTGTATAACCTGGGAACAGAACATCAAAACCTGTGTTAGTGCTGCTTATAACAATACCGGTTTATTTAATCAAAGGTTTTTGTGAATCATTCATGCTGTCCGTGTTGTTTCGATTCCCCGTTAATACTCACGCCCAGAAGTCTTCCACTGTGTCAAACTTTGAGATGAGACGGAGATTAGCTTGCCATGTTTTGCTTTTGTCATTTTTAAAGAACCAAAGAGCCCATCTGTCCCCCGCCCAAAAAAAAAAAACAAAACAAAACAAAACAAAAAAAAAAATAGATCACTCTTCTAGATTTTTTTTGCCATTGTTTTGCATTACAATGCACAAAAACCATGAAATGTGTGTGGCCTATAGGTGGCTTCACCTGTTTTGCAGAGGATGTTTAATGTAATCTTCAAGAATCACAATCTCTTGCGTATTTTCGTCGTTTTTTTCTTCTTCTGAATTTGGTGGATTTGTTGAATTTTCCTATAGAGAACATTTACACTACATTTCATTTCCATGACATTTCCACTATTCTAAAGATTTGCAAGACAAATGCGACATTTCAAACAAAATGCCAATTTTGTTGAGCAGTCAAAATATGAAATATTATATATATATACACAAAACACTAAACTGGGTTAAGGTAATTATCTGACACTATAAAAATAAATAGACTGAAGGGCAGGCATCACTTTGGTTCTTCAGGCTGTGAATCTGGCAGATCCTCCTTAAGAACCTCTAGGCACCCTTTCAATATCCTGCTGCATACTCAAGGAACTTAAATATACATTTCAAGTGTCTCAAAGTTTTTCCTTTATGACAGTGTTACTGGAAGAATCATGGAAATTCTTCAAAGTTCTTGCAGGAACTTCTTCAGAAAACTGCCCTTTTTTGAAAATGTACAAACAAGTTCTCCAAAAACTGTCTGTGGATATGGTGCCTCAAGTATCTTTTCATTTTTACTAATGACAAATATGCATGTATGTTTATGTAGAAAAATACAGACAGACCGATAATCTTGTAACTAAACAAGTAACTAAAATTTGGCATTGACTAGGTCCTATCACTAACATCAAAACAACAACAAAAAACAACATTCTAAATATTACAAACTTCCAATAACATAAACATCTAATAATTCTACTTATTTACTTGTATTTGGTTTTATTAAACGATCAGATCACTGATTTTGAGCTACATGAAGCGTAGTCCATACAGACTAAAAACAACCACACTATATTTTTAATGACACATCAGCAAACCTCTAGACTACAGAAACAGAGATGGTTTTACCCAGAGAAAACATCATATATGCTCACAGCCCTCCTTTCCAGACAAAAACATTAAATATTTAACACTTTTGCACAATATCCTTCAAACGCATATGTGCGACAGACACATCAGCTCATTACTGTATTTTAAGAGATAGCCTATCACTTCATAGCAACATATTTGTCCTTCTACACAAGCACTGACCAAACGAAAACACGTATTTAACATTAATAACTACTACTAAAGTCATCACAATAATGTTTGTCGGAGCACTTGTATTGACTCACCGGTTCAGCAGTCGCCATCTTCTACAAATGTGAAAGGTCTTTCCGTGTGTGAAAACACCATTTGATTGGCCAAACTCAACCGAACACATGCGAGTGAATGAGGAGCACGCGTATGGACAGCGACTCCTAGTGGACACAAACAGAAGAGCCCTCCCGCCGTAAAGGTATGGCTGTTTGATTCCTTAAAGGATTAGTTCACAACCGTTTGTGCTCCAGTGAGGTCCACTATAAGGAGAATAATCCTGGAATGTTTTAATCAAAAAACTTAATTTCTTTTTGACTGAAGAAAGAAAGACATGAAGATCTTGGATGACATGGAGGTGAGTAAATTATCAGGAATTTTTAATTTGAAAGTGAACTAATCCTTTAACAGTCCATTGATTGAGCAAAACCTATTTCAGTTAAGTATTTCATTTATGTATATCAATATAACAGATTGATAAGTATAAATGTATTGTGTATTTTTTTATATAACTGAAAGTAGTCAAATTTATTAGGGAAAATTGTATTTAAAGTCACCTTGAAATCAAAATGGACAATTTTTTTTTTTTTTTTTTCACTCAGATGTCACAATAGGAATCAAAAGACTATTTCAACTTCCGTTTCATGCCGAATTTATAGGCCAGTTCAAACCAAGAAACAATAACTATTAAGATATTCATAGTTATGACCATAATTTAACCATTATTTGACAAATTTAAGTCTTTTTGAATATGCTGATTTATATTATTTTATCATTTTATATGGTTTTTACATTAAAATGTATAACAAAGAACAGATTTATACAGAATAGAATTTGATTTGATGCAAAGCCATTATATTGCAACATTTTAACTATAAATTAAATAAAGGAAGCACAGAATGTTTTGTGTTTGAAATCACATTTATTCTGTGTGCAAATGGAACTCTACACACAAATAACCATTAATCAGAACGACCTCTAACACAACAGTCAACACTGTAACTACTGAGACAAGGGTGTTATTGATTATTATGTCTGTTTCATGGCAGGAATCATGTTTGAACTCAAGGCTCAAAGCTGCAGGACGGTCCGGATACTGTGGAAGACACACAAGAGATTAAGATTTCAGAATTATATCAGCATTAAGATATCAGTTTGTTTCCCATATTGCATTAATATGATATTACCAAACAGCATCAGATAAAAACAGGCATTTTATAAGGCATGTACCTCTTCCCAGCATGCATCAGGTCAAAGGCCTCATTGATCTGGGTAAAGGGCAATGTGTGAGTAACAAACTCATCCACCATCAGCTTCTTACTCATGTAGTCATTCACCAGCTTAGGAACACTCTCCACACTCTTCCAACCTTAAACGCAAAGAGAAAATCCTTCTGTTATGTAGTTAAATACCCAATATGTTATATTTATATGCTACAGGCTTTGAAAATGTAAATGGTAACATACTATAATAAAATATATATATATATATAATAAAAAAGATATAATACACAAAAATACAATAATATAAAATACTAAATAAAATTCACTAAAATATAATAATAGTATACAAAGTAATATAAAATATCACAATTAATATAATATAAAATAATTAAATTAAAAATTAATAAATAAATAGACCCACCACCAAAAGCTGTGCCTTTCCATGTACGCCCTGTGACCAGCTGGAAAGGGCGAGTGGAGATTTCTTGGCCTGCCCCTGCCACACCAATGATGACACTGGTCCCCCAGCCTTTGTGACAAGCCTCAAGAGCAGCTCTCTGAATTCAAAAGAAAAATGACAATAATAATGGTCATCCTAAGCTGTATACAACAACTGGGCAATTATGCACTTCTCATAAGAGCAAATAGTGGTAATTATACAGTCTCTAATTATGAGTTACCATGGCAGCAAATATTTTGAGGAACAATGACGACTTCAACTAAGCTGAGATCTACAGTTCTGCCGTAGACATCTGGATGGCTGTATTAGTCTGCTTTCATTCATCCCTATCTAAACAGCGGATGTTTTTGCAGTTTACCATAATGCCAACATTGCCGATGCATTCAAAGGAATAGTCAACTCCTCCATCTGTCAGCTCCACCAGCACTTCCTGAATGGGCTTGCTGTGGTCCTTGGGGTTCACAAACTCAGTGGCTCCGAACTTCTTGGCAATTTCAAACTTGTCTGGGTTGATGTCAATGCCAATGATCCTGGAGGCACCGACTGACTTGCAGCCCATTATGACTGCAAGCCCCACTGCTCCCAAACCGAACACAGCACAAGTAGAGCCGGCTTCAACCTACCAGGGTGAATAGGATTCTATTGACCATGTGACATTTTGAGGCAGAAGGAAATATTCTAATAATTATAAATACATGCACGTTAATTAAACAAAGCTGACTTTAGCAGTATTGATGGCAGCTCCATATCCAGTAGAGATGCCACAGCCCAGCAGACACACTTTGTCCAGGGGGGCATGTTCATCCACTTTGGCCAAAGAGATTTGAGCCACCACAGTGTATTCGGAGAAGGTGCTGGTACCCATGAAGTGGAAGAGCTGCTTTCCTTTACAGCTGAACCTGGAGGTGTTATCGGGCATCAGACCCTGACCTTGGGTCACCCTAAAATAATTGCATCACAACTGAGCATCTATAAACCAAATGACAGTTAGAATGAACAATATCAAGATCTACACTACCGTTGAGGCTGCATTTATTTGATAAAAAACAGTAATATTGTGAAATAAAATGTGATGGCAAAGCTGAATTTTCAGCATCATTACTACCGTCTTCAGTGTCACATGATCTTTCAGAAATCATTCTAATATGCTGATTTGCTGCTCAAGAAACATTTTATCAATGTTAAAAAACAGTTGTGCTGCTTAATATTTTTGTGGAAACCATGATACATTTTTTTAGGATTCTTTGATGAAAAAAATAATTTCAAAAGAACAATTTTTTTTTTTTTTTAATAAAGTATTTTTACTGTCACTTTTGATCAATTTAAAGGGTTAGTTCATCCAAAAATGAAAATGTCATTTTTTATTCACCCTCGTGTCGTTCCACAACCATAAGAGCTTTGTTCATCTTCGGAAAACACAAATTAAGATCTTTTTGATGACGTCTGAGAGGTTTCTGTCTCTCCATAGAGATCCAACGCAACTACCACTCCAAGGTCCAGAAAGGTAGGAAAAAGACATCATTAAAGTACTCCATGTGACTCCAGTGGCTTCAACTCATTTTTTAATGAAGCAACATGAGTGCTTTGTTTGTGAAAAAAAAACAAACAAACAAACATAATTTTCCACTTTATTTACAAAATAATATTATCCAAAGCATGTTCACGGAACAATGTCAGCTCTCGTGTGAACACAACACGCATGTGTCGTGATGCTCTTGTGAATACGTGTTGCAGATCAATATTTTTTTTTTTAGGTAAAGTGGTAAATTATGTTTTTTTTGTGTAAACAAAGCACTCGCATCGCTTCATAAAATTGAGTTTAAGCCACTGAAGTTACATGGAGTACTTTATGTCTTTTTCCTACCTTTCTGGACCTTGGAGTGGTAGTTGTGTTGGATCTCAATGGAGGGAAACCTCTCAGACTGCATCAAAATGATCTTAATTTGTGTTCTGAAGTTGAACAAAGGGTCTTACGGATGTGGAATGACATGAGGGTAATAAATGACAGAAATTTCATTTTTTGGTGAACTAATACTTGCATTCTTGTTGAATAAATGTATTAATTTCTTTTTTAAAAATAAAAAAAAATCTTACTGACCCCGAACTTTTGAATGATAGTGTATTTTCATAAAGAAGAAAATGTTAAAATATATTCAGAATTACCTGATTTTCTGACACAGGTTGGTTTTAGGATTTTTACAAAACTTGCACTCTCCACATTGGGGTACGTACAGCGGAATAACAGTATCACCTTCACAAAAAGTGAAAGATCCTCAGGATTTCTGCATAACTCCCAAAACTGCTCACATTTTACACATTAAATGTCATTGAAGTGAGGGTAAATAGTCCATTTTGACATGCCTGGTTTGAATTTGGTGACCCCTTCGCCAACACTCTCAACAGTGCCTGCCCCCTCATGGCCCAGGATGACAGGAAACAAGCCCTCAGGGTCACTTCCACTCAGGGTGTAGGCATCAGTGTGACACACACCTGTAGCATGAATCTGAAACACACAACCACGCAAGACTTCTAACCATTATATTTTGAATATATATTATTATTCACAGTACATTTTTCTCTATGACTTGATTGCTTAATTATTTGTAATAAAGAATACAATCATAAACACAACACTCTTTCAAAATAATACACAAGACAAGACACCGAAGACAGCAGGGTCAAAAATGAACCGTGGTGCACCTGCTCGGTGTAAATCTGTCACAAAACATGGTGCTTTGACAGGGTGCAGCTGCAAGCCGGTTTGTTACAGCTTAAGCAGAGCCGGAGCAATTAAAAAGTAACATTTTGTCTATATCAATTATGAAAAGATCTCATAATCTTCTGATATGTCAGTTTAAAATGTTAAAGGCAGCATGAAACAGAAGCTGCGATAGTCTTTTCCTCCCTATTTTGACAAACAATGATTGGATGGTTGTGGTTTGCTATTGCTATGATCTCATGTGAGTGACAGGTTGTCCCGCCCTCACACCAGTAAACATGTCATCAGAAAACAGATGCTGTTGCAAGAGTTTGATTAAAGATTAAGAGAGCACATGAATTTTAAAAAAATAATGGTGTTCACGGATAAATCATTTATAATAAACACTGCAACATCGCATAAAAAAATAAAATAAAATAAATTTGTCAATTTTGATTTAATGGCGAGTTTAAAAACAAAGTTTTTACAGAGCACCAAAGTACTCTGTGTCATCTACAATCTATGCACATCACATAACCTATTGCTTTTGTCAAGAGGTACAATGTTCAGATTAATGGTTTACCTTCACTCGAACTTCATGGGCTTTAGGTGGAGCTACCTCCACCTCCTCAATGGAAAGAGGCTTACCAGCCTCCCAGGCCACTGCTGCCTTGCATTTGATTACCTGAGGATGAATCAAGAAGCTGTTAGTTCATAAATACTGTTAGAAGAGATGTTTTGGTAACTATTTTTCACCTAAAATGAAGGTTATGTACATTAAGTCACTGCTTTGGAAGACTTTATGCAGATGCAGTGCAGTTCGAGATGCAGTTAAACACAAAACCAAGTGATGTTTAATAGTTTATGTATAGCAAATTCTGCACAACATATGGTGAATCTCCATTTACATGCTGTAAGAAATCTGTGGTGAAGGTGAAAGGCTGCTGAATGCAACAACATAGAGATTAGATTAACATGTTTCTGATCTTTTATGCATGCATTGTCACCTAGCAGAATACAGAAAACAAGGGCAACGGAAAGCAGGTCAAAGCAGCACAATGGATCTTTGTAAACCGAACGTTAGATCAGTACTCCAGGCATGCTGAAGTGCTGCTACATATTTGAAAGCGTTTTTGGATTGAACTGCATCGAGTCCTGACACTCGAGGTTTTTCATAAATATCGCAAAATGATGTACATTAAACGCGCACAAATGTACACTATTAATACTTTACGTTGTTCAAAGGGTGAGGGCAAATTTCGCTACCAACTTACTTTCCCAGTGGTGTCCATGCTTTTCTTCCACCACGAGAGGAAGGGAAGCAGAGGTGTGGCAAACTGAAGAACATTTTCTTTAACCAATGAGAGACCAGGATGTGGTTAAGCTTGAGCAAAGTACGTTGTTTTTCTCAGCGCAGGCAGAGCTTTTGCATCTCATAGGTCTGTTGCTAAACGATTTATCTGTTGAACTGATAAATGATGAATCAAAGAGCAGTTTTCTCTCGAACTAGAAATAGCCTGTCAAAGCATTTCTGATACCTTATACATTGCAAATATAACTGGATATAAAGATTACCTTACTTTTACGAAGGAAAATAATTCAACGAGGAACTAAACATTTACGCTAAAACGCTTTTTCTTAAGGAAAAAGCTCCATTTATGCAAAACGTGGATTTTCAAAACAGAACGGAAACATGACCTTTAAGTCACATGGCCTTTCACTGTCCACTTGCATAACTATAAAATGTAAAATTTCTGTAAACTATAAAATTTGTTCAAATTAATATGGTGTATTAACATTATATCTGGCAATCCTTTCTATTTATTAGCATCTTTACATTTTTTTTAATTGTTATTTTAATGTGTAGTCAGCACTGTAGTATTGTTTTTCCAAGAGAAGTCCAGAAACATGTCTCACTGCTGTCCGGTTCTACACAGCACATCTGGAAAATCCCTGACTAAACACTCAGTCCAACTGTTGATAATACAAATTAGTTTAGGTTTGCAGAGTCAACAATCTCCCCTATTCAGAAGAGGATGTCACAACCCAATATCTACACTTCAGCAATATCAAACATGTTGGAATATCGCAAAAGAATAAATAAAAACAAATGACAGTTGTACATATAGCATAGATTTTATTTTGCTAGTCCATGGTGGCATTGGGAGTTCAACTGAAAAAAAAGTTGCGATTCTAAAAATGTAGACATCCATTACAATCCAACAATGAAAGTTTTTACATTATCATTATCTGTGGAGTTGGCTTCACCCTTTTGTCACCATACCGTAACCTGTTACGTTACGTTGTTACAAGTTTATACTGGACCAACCTCCAGCAAATGTAAAAACGCAAGTTGATGCAAACCAACCGTGCAAGGTTGTTGAGACTCCTGTCCTCTTGTACACAGACATGTGGCAACTTCAAACATTAGCCCTATCAGTAGACCAAATAAAAAAATCCACTGCTGAGAAAATACATATACGATACAAAACAAAGTAAAAAGTTCAGCTGTACAAGAGAGGCATCAATTAAAGGTCAAAACATTCTGGCAGGCCCAAATGCTGTTTCTGGCTTCTCGCTGGAAGTTTCCACAGCAGATACAAGGACAGATCCCATCCTGTGAGTCCTTCATCATCTTCCACCTGCAAAGCAAATAGGAAAAATGTGTGTTACTCCTACTGCAATGAATATGCTTTAATTGTAAATGGAAAATAGCAGCTCAGATATACTCATACATTATAAATTACCTCATATAAATCAGCAAGGACACATTAAATTGATAAATAACAGCAAAGACATTTAATTACAAAAGATTTCTATTTCAAATAAATGATGTTATTTTGAACTTTGAATTCATCAAAGAATCCTGATAAAAAAAACATTAAAGTTTCAAAAAAAAAAAAAAAAAA
>RJVU01036043.1:2794189-2816056 GCA_003731715.1 Anabarilius grahami
CGTACAGCTCATGAAAGTCCCAAATCCAGTATCTCAAAATATTAGAATATTTCCTAAGATTAATCAAAAAATGGATTTTCAAAACAGAAAAGTTCAAGTTCTTTAAAGTATGTTCATTTGTACACTCAATACTTGGTCAGCAGCACATATTACAGCAAATGACTTGCTCTAGCACAAATTACAGCATCGGTGAAGTGTGGCATGGAAGTGATCAGCCTGTGGGACTGCTGAGGCACTATTGAGCCTTCAGATCATCTGTATATTGTTGGATCGACTGTTTCTCATCTATCTCTTGAAAATGTCCCATAGATACAGGGGTCAGGCATGTTGGCTGGCCAATAAAACACAGTAATATCATGGTCAGCAAACCACTTGGAAGTGTTTTTTGCACTGTGGGCAGGTGCTTAAGTCCTGCTGGAAAAGGAAATCAGCATCTCCATAAAGCTTGTCAGCAGATGGAACCATAAAGTGCTCCAAAATCTCCTGGAAGATGGCTGCATTGACTTTGCACTTGATAAAACACAATGGACCAACACCAGCAGACGTCACGGCCCCCCAAATCATTACTGACTTCAGAAACTTCCCACTAGACCTCAAGCAGCTTGGATTCTGTGCCTCTCCAGTATTCCTTCAGACTCTGGGACCATGATTTCAACATGAAATGCAAAATTTACTTTTATCTGAAAAGAGGACTTGCGACCACTGTTCACTGTCCAGTTCTTTTTCTCCTTAGCCCAGGTAAGATGCTTCTGACGTTGTTTCTGTTTCAGAAGTGCCTTGGTAGTCTTTTTCCTGAAGATGTCTGAGTGTGGTGACTCTTGATGCGCTGACTCCGGCTTCATTTGACTCATTGTGAAGCTCTCCCAAGTGTCTGAATCGGCTTTACTATACAGTATTCTCAAGCTTGTGGTCATCCCTGTTGCTTGTGCACCTTTGCCTACCCAATTTCTTCCTTCTAGTCAACTTTGCATTTAATATGCTTTGATACATCACTCTGTAAACAGCCACCACATTCAGTAATGACCATCTGTGACTTACTCTCTTTGAGGAGTGTGTCAATGATTGTCTCCTGGACCATTGCCAAGTCAGCAGTCTTCCCCATTAGTGTGGTTTCAAAGAACAAGAGATACCCGGAATTTATAATGTAGGGATGGTCATTTAATGAAACTCAAATGTAAATATTCTAATATTTTGAGATACTGGATTTTGGACTTTCATGAGCTGTATGCTCTAATCAACAAATTAAAAAAAAAAAAACCTTTTGAAATGTTTTACTTTACATGTAGGGAAAAAGTTTCATTTTTTAAAATAATTTACAATTAAAAAATGAACTTTTTCACGATATTCTAATTATATGACCAGCACCTGTATATATATAAATGTTTTTTTTTTCTTACAGAGTAGCTCACAATAAAAAAATTGAAATTAAAAAGAAAACCGCATAAAAAGAAAAAAGTTATGTGGTGTACATGTTTCATATATAGAATGCAACGGTAGCAACCGTATAGAATACGGTCAAAGAAAATGAATAATTTAAAAAAAATTATATATTATACAAGTTTTTATATTAATATTAAAGACTACAAGGAATATTTGCTTTCCATTATACATTCATTTAAATTTGACAAAGAAAAAAAAAAATGCTACAGACATGTAGACATGTTGCTTCAGCTACCAACCTTCTGCTGAAAAAAGTAGTACCATTAAAATAGGGTTCAAATCATCATTACACATCCAGGAAAATAAAAGACTGAGCTTACCTTCTGTAACTTTTTGAAGGAGGATGCCTTCATATTTTCAGAAAGTTTGACTGAAAAATACTGAGGAATTTGTTAAGGAAACAATTTAGCTCATTAATCCTGTAAAACCTGACATATGAAATATTCAGAAGAATTTTTTTTTTGGAAGTTTATTGAATGTTTAGATAAAACTAAATAAATTCTAAAAAAGTTTGCATGCGTTTTGAAATATTAATAAAACTCGACTATAAAAGCTATTTGTACATTTACTTTATAAAAATGATTAAAGATTTGACAGCAAAAAGACAAGTGTACCACAACCTGAAGGTGGACATTTTTTTTAATCATTAAATTTTTTTACTTGCTTAAAAAAAAAAAAAAAAAGTAATCAATTGTGTACAACAGTTAATCAGCAAGGTTGAGATCACGTTGATAATTAATAGGTTTATTTACACAAGAACACTTCACTTAACTATCACTATGAAGTTTTGAAGTCGTTGTAAAATTTGACAGCTCTGCCAACATCACATGCAACAAGATGAAGGATACAAAATCACGAAGCTGTCCAAAGATCTCGTCCACTTTTCCAATCTGTTCTTTGTTTTCCAGATATACAGGAGCGTTGAAGTAGGGGACTTTGTTTTCTTCCGTCACACATTTACAGACAATATCATCCTCACAGGGGTGCATGTACTCTCCTACAGCTGAGACACGAGGAGCATGAATACCATTATAGCATGAGACATGCAGTCTTGCAGTGCAATTCGCAAGCGAATGTTAATACAAACAGAAGCATGAAAGATAGCAAATATACCTTACCAACAACATATTCCGGTGGACCAAAGTCTTGATTTCTGTTAAATCCACCTCTGCCACCTCGACCCCCTCCAAATCCACCTCCACGACCACCTCCATATCCTCCTCGACCCCCTCCAAATCCTCCTCCACGACCACCTCCGAATCCTCCTCCACGACCACCTCCGAATCCTCCTCCACGACCTCCACCACCTCTGTTATAACCACCACCCCCGCGGAATGACATGATAAAGATCCTGTAAAACACATAAAAAGAATCTTTGGCTAAACTAGGCAACGTGGTATTAAACTACGAGAAGTCAAAGTGAAGTTTGATCATCGTGATCCAAACAAACCCTGAAGGAAAAGACTAACATTACATATCCAGGTCTGGTACAAACCGTTTTGGGTATTTAAAAACTTTCCTTATCATAATTTCATAACTTTCAGGAAAGAAATAACTGTTGTATTGGAATAACTGTCGAGTATGGTGAACCAGGGAGGTTAGCCTTTTAGCATATCTAATACTTCCGAGTGCAAAAAATAGACAAATAACACTAACAGTAATTCAACATAAACATATGTTATTCTGAAACTCGCATTGAAAAGTGAAAAACACAATTTACCTTTAAAAGGTGGTCGGTTGGACAATCAATGAGCACGCTGTTGACTCTGGAACACATGTGCCTACACTGCCTGCCGTAAATGAACACCGGCTCACAGACTGTCGTAAACGCGGAAGTCATGACCATGTTTGGACGATAGGGGAGTACGTGTCAAGTAAAAGCAAAACATGCGGTTTATTCTTCATAGAAAAAAAACATTTGTTTCTGTTCCTATATACTCATTCATTAATTTTAATATGTATTAATGTGTAAATTGATATTTTTATCTAAAGCTGATGTTTTGGCACATTTTTACTGTTTGATATAAATCATTTTAGCTATTTGTATGCTTTCTTTAAGAGTGCTTGTAGATACATTTTGCATTTTAAAAAAAGTTAAGGGAAAAAAACTTTTCACTAACAGAAATTCTTTCCACTATCTTATTGAAAACATTACATTTTAATAATCCAGTGCTTGCCAAACACCTTACTTCTTTTTTTTTGGGTTAACTTTTATTTATTTATTACTTTTAACAAAAAAAAAAAAACAGATTTCTTTATAGTATTGTTTGTCAACTCTGTTACTGTCAATTCAGTTACATATTGTCAACATTGTTACTCTACCTTGGTAACAGAGTTTGACGGTAACAGATTTGACAATTTTAAACTTTTTGGCCAAAAACTCCACTTGCTAGCATAAATGTTAAGAGCACATGGTGACACTAATGAAATCATGATTAAAATACTGTTTAAACAACCTACTGCTTGATTAGTGATACAATCTCATTTCCTTTTGATATTATGGAAACAATTTTGACGTTTTACAAAATGGTGTAAGAACTTTTTAGATTAAAATATTTTATCAGAGCACAAATACCTTTCAGTGCTTCAGATCTTATCAGTGAGGAAAAGTGACATATTTTCCTGTATCTTGCATAGTTGGTAAAGGCAAAGTATGGTATGGTAACAGAATTGACACAAGATATATGGACACACATCTTTATAAGATATTTTTAAACAATTTAATGTTGTAGAATTAGGAAAATTACTATTTGGGGCTTTTTAAAATAAATGAAATATTACCAAAAGAAAAGTGAAATAAAATATATTGATTACACAATGATACATGATGGAAAAAAATACACTGACTAATTCGTACAAGAATAAATCATGATTTTCAGCTATATAAGACACTTTTTTTTTACAGAAAATATTATGTTGTTATGGCCTGTAACATGTGATCCATGAAAATGAGTAACAATTTATTAAAATAATTTTAAAAAACATTTGAAAAAAAAAAGACACCAAATGTAGCTGCAATTATACACTAGTCAACATTTGAAGTGGATCAAAACCTTTCATCAAAGTTGTCATAAAAACTAAAATGCAATACCCATTCTTGTCTTAGGACAACTTTGATTAACTTTTGTTGACTACTGTAGAATCACCATTAAGCTGTTTCCCCCTTTTTTTTTAATGATTCANACACTGACTAATTCGGACAAGAATAAATCATGATTTTCAGAAAATATTATGTTGTTATGGCCCGTAACATGTGATCCATGAAAATGAGTAACAATTTATTAAAATAATTTGAAAAAACATTTGAAAAAAAAAAGACACCAAATGTAGCTGCAATTATACACTAGTCAACATTTGAAGTGGATCAAAACCTTTCATCAAAGTTGTCATAAAAACTAAAATGCAATACCCATTCTTGTCTTAGGACAACTTTGATTAACTTTTGTTGACTACTGTAGAATCACCATTAAGCTGTTTCCCCCTTTTTTTTTAATGATTCAGCTTGTTGTCATATTTACATTATGGCACATTTTTGTTTCCATGTACTAACATGTTTAAGTTATGTTTTTTAAACATTTTTTTAAAACATTTTTAACATTTCTTTTTAAACATTTTTGTTACTGTTTGATTTTGATTTAATGTAAAAATAGGTTTTGTTATATAGCACTTTTTTAGAACTCACTTTACACAGCCTGTAAATAAATACAAGCACAACTAGATGACAAAAAAGTGAGGAAAGTGACTTCACAGAAAGTTTGAGGAAGCAAGTCTCAGATTCTAAATGACAAGTCAAGTCAAGTCACCTTTATTCATATAACGCTTTATACAATACAGATTGTTTCAAAGCAGCTTTATAATGATAATAGGAAAATATTTAAATGATGCAGAGCGTATTTACTGTACAGCAGTTCTAAAAGATAGTGTTATTGTTCAGTGTTGATTCAGTTCTGTTGTGATCATCAGTTATTAAATTAATTCATTTAATCTATAAAGCAGTTCTACAGAAAACAGTGTGTCATCATCCAGCTCAGTTCACTTCTCATGCAATAGTGTCAGTGTAGTCAAATCAATAATATTGTAGAATATTAAGTGTCCCCAACTAAGCTAGCCAAAGGCGACAGCAAGGCACCCAAACTCCATCAGGTGACAGAATGGAGGAAAAAAACTTGGGAGAAAGCAGGCTCAGTCGCCAGTTCTTCTCATAAACATGGTGTGATTATGATTCAGGCTGCATCACAAGTCAGAAATCAGATTGTGGATCAGTAGCATTAAAATATTTCATACAGTTCTTTTTGCTTGAAGATCAGAATCATCACGCCACTATAGAGACGAAGCTGGCCATAGGGTCTGTGCGGAGGACCTGTATGGTTCTTGTGGTCTTTAAAGAGGATCTGTGTGGATGGTCGTCATGTTGACATGACAGCCGGCCATTCACGGGGGATTGTTCAGTAGACATGGTCTCTGCTGACATTCAGGGCTGCCTTTTGTTTGTGTCTAGGTGCAGGTCCCCCATTTGATCTGGATATGGACAGGACACGATTGACTACGGTAACCTCAGGATGAACAGAGACTGCATCCAAAATCACATACTTCCATGAAAAACATTATGTGACAAAAGAAGTATGTCTGAATTCACAGTACTTATAAACAACTACTTCTGGCGAGATTCTGAAGTGTACATACAATAAACACTTTATCATGAGTCCACGGGAGAGGATTTATGAATGGCAGTGAAGCAACACAACTGATGCTGGTAGGTCACGTGATAGTGACAACCTGGCGAATGTAGTACGTCCGGATTACATTCATACTGCACACATTCATACAATATAGATAGTTGTTAAGTAATTACTTATTCAAAATAAGTACCTTCTCAACAGAGTATGTGATTTCAGACACAGCCTATAACATTAGTGTAGATTCAATTCTTCTTACAATGTAACAAGTAAACCTTGTGTTATGGGAAGTTTTCCGGTTGACCTAATTTATGCAGCCTAACAATCCTTTAATGGATGTGAATTTTAGAAATGTGTTATGTGTATGCCAGTTTGCCAGTGTTTTTAGTCTAGATTTAAACTAACAGAGAGTGTCTGCTTCCCGAACAAGGCTAAGAAGACTGTTCCAGAGTTTGGGTGCTAAATAGGAAAAAGAAAAAAAAATATATATATATATGTGTGAGTGTGTTAGAAATTACATTCCATATTAAAACTTTTAAAAAGCATCAAATTAAAATGACTTTTTAATTTTAAAATTTAAAATTGTTGATTATGTNTCACTCTTGACATATGATAAACTGAGAGGTAGATTACAGTATCTCTGGAGGGGCTGTGATGATTGTGATGGACCAGAACATTTGGATTTTGATCAGGGAACTGCTGGCTCTCCTGGGTCTACACACTAGAAGGCGATATCTGTAAATAGAAGTCAGTTTCCCCCGAATCTCTCTACCTTTTTTTTTTTTTTTTTTTTTTTTTTTTTTTTTNTTGAATGCCGCAGGCAACTGTCAGCATCCAGCATGGGAACTTGAGTAGTGTACCGAAGAAGAGGGAGAGAGCGCTAGACAGCCAGAGAGAGAGAGTACCCTACATCAAGAGGAGTGTCGCACTTTATGTGGAGCTTATTATAACCTAGTGTTGTATATCTTGTAACACAAATACCTTTACACCTTCCCTTAAACCTTTTAGACAATAAATCCTGCCTTTATACCTGCACGTCCTCGAACTTGACAGTGACTGGAATTTTGACTTTATCTCTTCTTGGCTGACTGAGAGACACAACAGCATCTGAATGTCAATTTTTGATGTTAGGCTATAGCACACACATACTCAGAAGCTGTGCTATACTTTTCATTGAGGAGATAGAAGACATATCTAGACAATGGTTTGGATGTGCAAAAATATGATGGATGACATTCTAAATAAAACTGAAAAAAATATTTTGTTCCTAATAGATTTTGTGTTCAACATACATTTATGCATTTGATGAAACCTTTATACTGTGTATGAATTACTGAATAATATTTCATCTTTGAAAAGCCAAAATTTTAGTTCATCAAGGACAACAGCATTCAAAACCATGTCTAAAATGCTTGGCAGTTCAAATTCCCCATTCTTACTCTTGCAAGACCCACAAGTTCTTAACATGGGAAAACTTGCAGTAAATTAACACTATTTGTGGCCACTCCACAAATTCCTTTTGCACATTTCAGGACAAATAGTGGTTCCTATCCTAATATATCGATTTCATGGTTGGGTAATCTGTGATTGTCACAATGGTCAGTCAGATTACAAGGTAGGGAAGGCAATGTGGCCTTTTAGACTGTAATGGGGGTAAAAGTCTGTTAATTGCCCCTGAATGCTGAAAGTAAATTAATTATTGATCGCTTATACCACTTGTTTTCTGTACTTACATAGCTTTACAAATACTTTTAACTCCCCTAAGTGTAAGTACATTTCCGCTCCGGCATAATTACACACGGAGGGAAGCCCATGGACCACTAAGCACTTCATTAGACCCAAAAAGTTGTTTATTCTGGATTTGTTTGTGATGTGTATGTATCTAAAGATGTCTCTCGCACTTTCTGCACATTTTTTTAATGGGTCACATTTGGTAACTGAGAAATCACACATTTTTGTGCAAAAAAACCAACAAACATGTTAACCATGATCCATCAATGAGTTTGGACTTAAATATATTCCAGGTATAGTATAAAATTTAGAACTAACCACACATATACAAATATATATATTTACAATATACGCTACAGTTAAAAAATTGGGGGTCAGTAATAATTTTAAGTAAGACATATTTAACTGATCAAAAGTAATTTAGGATATAATGTTACAAAATATTTTTATTTAAAATAAATGCAGCTCTTTTGAACTTTCTATCAATCAAAGAACCCTGAAAAAATATTGCTGTTTTTACTGTATTTTTGATCAAATAAATGCAGCCTTGGTGACCATAAGTGATTGCATTTATTTTCAGGGAAACGCAGGGCTAAAGTAGTTCTAGCAGGTCTTGACCGCATTATAGTTCCATATCACTTCGCCAAATGATTTCAGTTATTTCAACAGGTCCTACAGCCTACAACCGCAAAACAAACAAAACACACAATGACCAAGCAAATAAATATAGTAAACGATAGGATGAAAACGACAAATTATTGTCATGGTTTTTGCCACAAAATATGTTTTATTGTGTACTGAAAGCGCATACTCTCTCCCGCTCTCTCTCTTTCAAACATACACACGTACTGTATAGCACGGACACACACTCGCACAGAAATGTTTTGTCAGCACAAATCAATCAATTAAATAGTTTAGCAACTTTTTGTTTTATGGACAAAAACCTGACAAATATCTTAAAATACAACATCGGAACAGTGTCTTGAGGTGTGGTAACCGTAGTATAACCGTAGTATAACCGTAGTATAAGCAGCTTCGCGTCGTTGCCACATTACCACCTCGGGTGTGCATTAATTCAATGGCCTGTTGTCAATTATTCCATATATACAGAATAATTAAGTGACCCTCCAATAATACAAAATATTATGCGCGTTATTAATCAAGAAAAGGATCTGCATAAAAATATTACAGCTGAAATTTTGCTAGAGATCATTTTCACTACACATAAGTATGCAACTTGTACACTGTAAAAAATCAAAAGTTGAGAAAACTTGAAAGTTTAAGGCAACAAACTTCAGCAGATTTTTTGAGTTTTCTCAACTTGTAGTATTCAGTTTATACTACAAAAAGTTGAGAAAACTCAAAAATCTCCTACAAAAACAAGTTGAGAAAACACAAAAATCTGCTGAAGTTTGTTGCCTTAAACTTTTAAGTTTTTTTACAGTGTACATACTCATGAACAAACCCGATGTCATTGGCCCTTTCTTTCCCCTCCCATTACCTGCTGATATACGTGGATAGACAGAAAAAGACAGGAAAAACAAAAGAATGTAACTGAATGAAATTACTGTGTTCAGGATGACACTGAATGCAAAGCACAGATCCAAGCCAACCCAAGTCTGCATCATTATTCTGACCATTGATTTTCCACTGGGCCAAAGGGCCTTGTACTCTTTGAAATGAAGTATAAACAAAGTACCAACATGATATAACAGCATTTTTATTTTGCTTCGGGAGGCAGAGTGCCCTGTGGATTAGAGGTTTTGCTCAAAGAAACGCAAGTGGTGTGCATGTGTGTGTCCATTTCAAATGGCACACTGTTCTCTCAGCCCATGCATGACACTCGTTCTCTGATCAGGTTGAGTCAGTGCATTCTGAGTGGGTGAGGAGAACTGAGCGTTCAGGGACATCTGAAGACAGGTCATCTGATGCTTAGAGCCAGCCTATGATGCATTCTGAGTTGGCATTTCACCTCTTGAGATGAGAGACGATAAGAGCTGGCATTATGTTTGGTTTCCCTTAATGCTTTGACAGGCTGGGTATGATTTTTTTGACCAAACTGAGTGATGTGTTAGGACCAAGGGTGGGAAGAACAGCAGTGATAAAGGTCATATCTGTTAAGATCCCAGAATTATTTCTTGGTTACAGCCGTGAATAATGTAGGTTTCCTCTGTGTGTTTCTTCAAATTCAATGTCTATATCCACTCCATTGTCAAGAATTTCAATGAGTCTGTAACCATTTCATGTTTTCTCAGGCGGCAGATGGACTCTTTGATTACATTAAAAGAATATCACCATAACGGTACAGCTACAAATAGGAAAGGGGAAAAAAAATCTGTGCGACTAGTTCAGATAATTGTTAGCTACAAGCAGAAAAATCTCTTTTTTGGTACTTTGATGTTAGTAAATCAAATACTTTAATGTATTGTAATTGGTTCCCTTTGATATCGGCCAGTTTTACACATTCCATCTCACTTTGCCTTCTTCATTCCATTCAGTGCAGCATCGATGACCAAGATTATACCCTGAAAGCACCTATACATACAAATAGCAGTGTCATTAGAGCTGAGAGGTTTTCCATGCTCTCCCTGCCCCTACTGTTCATCCACACTATCCTTTCAACAAAATCAGAGACGATAATGTGTATTATTAGGTTTCCCATTCTCTTTAATAAGTGATGGGTGAGTGCATTTCTTTTCCATGTATCAAACTGGTCTGCAGGGCGTTCTCGTGTGCCATCACTGGATGAAATAGACCATAGGGACTTTTGAAGTCTTACATGTGTCCTGACAGAGTAGTAGTTATAGGAATCATTCAACCATTTATTCCAAGACTTCTAAAGACATACGATAGATTTGTGTGATGAAAAAGACTAAAATTTTAATAATTTCGATAATGAAATTTGTCAACTAAATCTCTCTGTTTTGTTAACGAATCATTCAGGCTTTGTTCGAATTGGATCAACCGATTCATTGAAAAGTCTGTTTTTATGAATAATTAATTAATTGTTCATCAAACAAAGCTAATACATAGTTTCACAAGTATAGTGGAGGATTTATATTGACCATTTTTTAAATTTATTTTGCATTTATTTATTTATTGATTGCAATTTTGGAGCTTGTGCCCCCTTATTCACTTGCATTATACTTTCATCATAATAAAGAAAGAAGAAGAAATAAAGTCATAGTCCTACAAGTTGTGGCACGAGGGTAGTAAATAATGGCATAATTTTCAGTGTTGGGTACACCATCCATTTAAGAATCATAAAGGTTGTCGGATTAATCACAGATATAGGTGAACCATAACATTCCGCTGAGGTCATTTAGCTCTATCACGGTTGAGGCCTCAAGCAAGGCACTTTACATGTAATTAGTGTAGTGTGAGCCACTTGAGAAAGAGGCATCTGCTAAATGTCAAGGAACTGCGTGCCATGATTAGATATATGTTTGCACTGAGAAGATCACTAACATTTAGAGAGACAGTTAAGAACCAGGTTTGATTGCTTTAATTTTTTATTGAGGTTTAAAGCAGGGGGTACACAAACCTACTTTTGGAGGTCCACCTCCCTACGGAGGTTAATTCCAACCTTGCTCCAAAATACCTGCATGTAACTTCCAAGTAAACCCAAAGGGCTTAATTAGCTGGTTTAGGTTTTGTTTAAAGATGGAAATAATGGCAGTCATTAAAAAAATTAGTCCTACATATTATACACCATGCATGGCATATGCTACCTACATGTTTAACACATGCCCAATAAACATGTCTTTTTAAAATATTTATTTTTTGAATCACAGTTCTTAAATTGTGTATTGCGGCTGTTCCTCTCAGGCCATTTTGGGAAAAAATAGGCCTATCCTATTTCCCCTCGCACACAAATCCACCTCACTTTTCCATTATATGTCACATCAATGTTTCAATAGCCACTATGTTTGTGTCCAATATGGTTCCATTTATATTTAATATCTGCTTTATCCAAAATATTCTGCCGACCATAGCAGTGCTGATTCATTCAGTGTCAAGAGCAGCAGCAAGACTAGAGATGTCCGTATACCTGCTGATGGGGCTGCTAGATTCTTTAACATTGAGTTTTCTAGTTGTCAACAAAGAAGAATCCAAGCTGTGTATTTCAAAGTCATGCCACCAATGACACATTAAAGAATTGCTAACAGTGTTACAAGACAAGGTCTTCATTCGACATGACATATGTGTGACAGATGCAGGGAGAAAATGGAAAATGGAAAGCATTTTACAAGCATTATACATTTTATAGCATTCACAAGTTATTGTAGTAACCTTGTGGCGCTTGTAGTAATGCAATTTGTTTTTTTAAATAATTAAATAAATCAATTTAATTGTTGTATTAATTTATTTACAAAAAAAAAAAAAAAGATTAACTTTATAATTAACTCAAACTTATATGAACTTCTCATGTTACTCAACTTAGGATGATTCACTTGGATGAGTCACCTTGGATAATAGTATCTATATAAATAAATATATAAGTAAGTAAATGGCATGTAATGCTATTAATATTAGCATAATTGTATAAATGCTACCCTCCAACACCAACCCACGAATATAGGAATAGTTTAACCAAAAATTATGTATTTCACCAGCATGCTGTTGTTATTATTATAAACACAAAGGGATACCTATATATTCAAATATGCAGAATGGAGAACAGGCTCTGGGATCTGCAGCAGGGGGGAGGGTTTTCAGAGAATAACAAACAAAATCTCAGTTTGTTCCTCACATAAAGCTCTGGAAGATTCGGCATATACTGTAACGTACACGTCAAATGGAACTTTATGGATCTTTTATGGTGCTTTTTGTTCTTTTTGACAGCAGTAGTCACTATGAACTGTTGAAAGTGTCTGAAAGATTCTTCAGAAATTCTCCTTTGTGTTTGACAGGAAAAATAACTGTATATAGGTTTGGATCAGCACAGAGGTGAGTAAACTATGAAAAAATATTTATTTTCGTCTGATGCATGCACAAGGGTCTCTCATGTCATCTAGCATTAGCTGAATGGATTGGGAAGCATGCTTCAAGGGCCGAGAAGCTGAGCTAAAGAAGCACCCCAGATGAGACCTGAAAAAATCCTGGTTGCAGAACTGAGCACCTTAGCAAAGATTTCAAATAAATTGAGATGAATGGGAATATATAGTTTTCTGCAGGTATTATTGCTGGGCTGGGTAAATTTGTCTAAGAGAGAGAGAGAGAGAGAAAAAAAAAAAGTAGGGGTGAAAAGAGAAGGAGAAGATGGGAGTCATTTAAGCACCGACACTTCCACCCACACTGATACTGCAGCAGCTCCTCATCTGCAGATCCATGTTAAACACCATCATCCTTCCCCTCTCACCCCACCCCTCTCTCTGCATCTCTGAATTCTGCCTGTTGTGTCCACAGCTTTTATTGCAGTACCCCTCAAGTGTCTCTGCCTCTGTTTGTTTTGAAAAGTGGTGAGAATTCATCCTTTGAAATGGGCATTTATGTTACTGGGTTCATCTTGTTCATTTTTGTCTTTTGAAATAATAAAAGGATGAATAATACAGTACAAACAAACACACACATACAATACAAACACTTTTTATTTTTTTTTATCAAATACAAAGAAAAGACGGACATTTCATAGAAATCAGTGTTCTTTGTGTCAAGTTTTCCCATTACATATTATCTGGAAATGCATTACTGTTACATGTGTATTTTCCTTAAAAGGGTACTTCACCACTGGCAAAATGGCTTTCAATAAAACTTGGCTGCAGTAGAAAGATGATTTATTTATTTATTTTAATTGTGCGTCATACCTGACTAGAGAAAACTAGAAAAGGCTGTTGTCTTCCCTTTTGCCAAATAGGTAGGAAAACTTCAACACCCATAATGCTGTTGCTTTCCAAGGCCACTCCTACCAGTCTAGTATGGATTCGCTTACCAGAATGAAATACTACCTTGCTTTAGTAGGAAATACTTCTAGCAAACATTTAGTCATAATCGTGTCGACTTGTATTGTTCCCAGTGCAAGAATTCAAAAAGTAAATGTTTAGCATAGTTTTATATAAATTTGACATGTTATTGAACAAAGTTTTGCTCAATAATTCAAATAAAGTACTGCAATTAACCTTTAAACATTTCAACATTTTATTGTCTGCCCATATGCATGCTCACTGCCACTGTTCTTCTCCTTCTCACATCTGCATACTATTTTTAAAGCTGCAGTCCATAAGTTTTGCCTCTTTGTCGCCATCTCTGTTTGAAACCTGCAATTGCAGGTATTTGCGGAATTATCATCTTTTTTGTGCATCGGCATGGCTTCTCAGCGTGGATTAATCTAATGTTTGTTGTCAGTCACCACATCGGTGTAGATACTGTACTTCGGAATCACAGATTCTACATCTCCACCTATTTTTGGGCAGCCTATCGCATAAAAAATGCTGGATGGAAACACCAAGATGCGCATAAATAAAAAAAATACACATAAAAAAATCCTTATGCGCCCAACTAAGTCGGATACATTTTTATGCGACACGAAAACGTGCATAAACTACGATGGAAAGGTCTTGGAAGTATGACCAAAATAAGAATTTTCACCGGAAAATGTCATCTGAACAAGTAACATGTCTGCCACTTTTGTTTTGACCAACTAAGAAAAAAGCAGTCCAATAAATCGAGCTGCCAACAGTGATTGAATCTAATGATCACTTAGCTCGGATCATGTCAAACCATGCAAATTATTATTATTGTTATACTTTTTTCTCAAATTGTTAATGTTAACAATATCAGCATTGCGTTACTATGTGTATTTAAAGTGTATTAGCGTTACCTGTAGATTTCAATTTCTGTAGCCACTCCGCAGTCCGAAGTCTTTTGCTTTTGACTACGGGTGAATATCCAGTTGTCACTGATGATTGTCATTTGGACCTTTCTGGATTACAATCCGCAATCAAAATAAGTTTCATTATTGCAGCTGCTGTGAGAAAAGGCTATAAATAATCTGCCACCTGCAGCATCCTCCACATGCCATATAGCCTACAAGCTGGGACTCCTTCTTTATGTAAACAGACATGATGTAATGACACAAAGACGAACGGCGGCATGCTCGAATTTCCTGCGGAAACCCACCACTACCGCTCTTATTAGAAAACATTATTACAAGTCACATTGTGAATAGGGCTAAGGTTAGGAGATAGTTTTGAACACTGGCTGGTTATGTACTTGCTTGATCATTTTTAACCAAAAAAAGTTATGGACTACAGCTTTAACATAGAACCACTGGTTGTCTATAAACAAAACGTTTAACTACTGCATATCTTGAGTTTTTTTGATGGGTCTTTCCCCATTCAAGTACAGAGATGCGTTGGAGCTTGAATGCACATAGACACATAGATAACATCTGCTCAGGCTGTTTCCAAAATGGCCGCTGAGTGCTATAAATGTACACATCCAACATAAATGTATAAACATACAGCTCCTCAAACACATACACTCTCCAGCACATCCGCTGTGCACTAATATCTTCCACTCCTTTTACCCTGCCTCATATTTCTCTTCTGTGCAATCCCTTTGCATAATTCATCTGTTTTATCACCACGCAAGGATCTCGTCAACACCGGCTAATTTCAGTGAGGGACAAGAGGAGGCTTTGTGATAAAGCTGCAAAGTGTCTTTTTCTGCTCAGACTTCAAGTACATGTGGATATGTGTGTGTATGTTTGTGGCTAAGCTCACCTCTTCCTCTCAACATCCTATCACTTCAGTGAACCGCTTTTATTCAGCACGTTTTTATCTTTGTCTCACTCTTTTTTTTCCCATTATTTTCCCCCTTTTTACCACTTTCAAGTTATATTTACATTTTACTTCCTCTTTTGGTTTCAAAGGATATTTCAGTCATTCGAGCTAGCATGTACTGCTGTACCGGGTTGTTTTTACAGTGACAGGCATGACAGTGCATAACAGTAGGGGTCCTTGTTTCTTTGTCTTGCCAATTATGCCCTGCCTAGCTGTCTGCCTTTCTACTGATGATAGAGGTTGCTTCATATCACATGGTAGGCCTATGTTTTATTAATTGGAATGTCTGCAAAATATTGACCCCAGTATTTGTCCAACCTAATCGTGTTTACTGTGCTTCCCAGCGGCATGTAAATAATCCCAAATCAGCTTTAATGAGTTAGGAGAGAGTTTGAACTGCCTGCGAGCATGAAGCGTAGATGATTCGAGTTTTGGAAAGGGGAATGGTTGGTTTCTATCGCTTTAGCGCCAGTGCTATATAGTGCGTGTTTATAAAGAAGGGGCAGTGGTTGAGAAAAATGAAAGGGTTGAAATGAACATGTGACTACCACTTTGCGTGTGTGTGTGTTCGTGTGGGGGTGTGCTGGGACAATGCGGATAAAAGTGTTTGATGACGAACTCATTTGCTCTATGATGTGATCATTAGAATTGATGTTCTAATTGATTTGGTCAGCAGAAAGAGAGAGAGATGAAAGAAAGAAAGGCAGAAAGAGAATATGGATGTGTGGGTGTGTGCATATCTGTTCATATATGCTAATTAGCTTGTGGGTCATAAGATGTGTAAACATCTTGAATGATATTTAAAAGTTAAGCTGATTCTTAGAAAATTGAAGGAGGCACTTTTCTGTGAACATGTTGGAGAATGTTACTTCTGCGGGTTCACAGAAGACAGAACGTTAACTTATGATTCTTAATTCAATGCATGCATGAACTTTTTTTCTGCCTTTTTGAAAAATGATCTCCCCATACATGTCCATGACATATTAACATTATAATGCGGCTAATGATCTAGGTGATCATATTTATATATGGGTTTATCGTTCATCTCTCTCACTGACAGCTTCTTAAAATTGCATTCTAAACACAGACTCAGCAAATCTATGAATACCCGGGCACATAAGATTCATGACCACATTAGGGCAATCACTAATGTGTGGGATGAGAAAAGGAAGATAGAGTAAACGCATTGGCAGTTGAAATGTAATTTGAAAAATATAATGCATCCTTTAATGCAGTGGTTCCCAACCACAGTCCTGGAGGCCCACCAACACTGCACATTTTGCATGTCTCCTTTGTCTGACACACCCATTTTAGATCTTTGAGTCACAACTAATGAGGTGATAACCCTAATCAGGTGTGTTTAATTGAGGAGACATGCAAAATGTGCAGTGTTGGTGGGCCTCCAGGAATGTGGTTGGGAAACACTGCTTTAACGCAAGCTTGGTTTACATTTACATTTACATTTATGCATTTGGCAGACGCTTTTATCCAAAGCGACTTACATTGCATTATACTATACATTTGTATTGGAGTTTGTGCAATCCCTGGGATCGAACCCATGACCTTGGCATTGCTAGTGCCATGCTCTAACCACTGAGCTACAGGAAAGCTGTTTGAGGGAAAAACTGTATTTATTTGAAATAGACATTTTGTAACAAAATAAAAATCTTTACAATAACTTTTGATCAATTTAATACATACACACACACACACACACACACTAAATGCCAAACTAAATTGTCAAAGTCTTACTTCTCAGGGTGTCTTGGAGGTGTGAGGTGTGTCCAAGTCGCAACATATAGCTACTGGGGTGCCTCAGGGCTCAGTGCTTGGACCACTTCTCTGCTCTGTCTACTTGTCATTGTTAGGATCTGTCATTCAGAAACATGTTTTTCCTATCACTGCTCTGCTGATAACACACCTCTCATTCCAGCCAGATGATTCGACGGTAGGTACTCGCATCTCAGCCTGCCTGACAGACATTTCTTGCTGGATGAAGGACCACCACCTTCAACTCAAGAACCTTGCGATGTCAGAACTGCTTGTGGTTTCAGCCAACCCAACACTTCATCACAACTTCTCCAATTAGCTAGGTTTGTCAACCATAACTCCATCCAGGACAGCCTGGAACCTTGGAGTTGTGACTGATTATCAGTTAAACTTCACAGACCGCATTGCTAGAACGGCCTGGTCCTGCAGATTTGCCTTATACAACATTAGGTAGATCAGGCCCTTCCTATCAGAGCATGCTACACAACTCCTTGTCCAAGCTTTTGTTCTATACAGACTAGACTACAATAATGCTTTCTTGGCAGGCCTTTCAGCATGCATTGTCAAATCTCTGCAACTGATCCAGAATGCTGCAGCAAGAGTGGTCTTTAATGAGCTAAAAAGAGCGCATGTCACATCTCTCTTCATAAACTTGCACTGGTTGCCAATTGCCGCTCGCATCAAATTCAAGGCACTGATATTTGCCTACAGAACAACCACTGGCTCTGCACCCCTATACCGTAACTCACTACTTCAGACCTATGTGCCCTCCAGAAGTTTGCGATTTGCAAGTGAACGGCGCCTTGTGGTGCCATCCCAAAGAGGCACAAATTCACTTTCACGGACCTTTACCTTGACTGTTCCATGCTGGTGGAATGACCAAAAAATTTGGCGTTATGACTTAGAACCTGGAAGTGCTGCACTGTGTCTACAATTTATCAATTTATCCCAACATTGTAGGAGAATGACAGGGAAGAGAAGAAATCGTTGAATAAAGTTGTTATTTTTGTTTTGTTTTTGCGCACAAAAAGTATTCTCGTTGCTTCATAAAATTAATTATTTTAAAGATGTAAAGATGTCTTTACTAGCTTTCTGGACCTTGAAAATGGTCATTAAATTTCTGTCTATGGAGGGGTCAGAGAGCTCTCAGATTTCATCAAAAATATCTTAATTTGTGTTCCGAAGATGAATGAAGGTCTTACAGGACATGAGGGTGAGTAATTAATGACAGAATTTAAATTTTTGGGTGAACTAACCCTTTAATGACACAAAATAAATTAAATACATAATCATAAACAATATATAATTTTTAACATTTGTGAATCAAGCACTAAAACAATGTGGATAATGTTAACTGCACTATCAGCAGCCACATTTCATCTCAGTGAATTCCCCTCACACTTCAAAACCAGTGCGGTATTAGAAACCGCCTTTTTTCCAATGTGCCATGAAGTGAACTGTGACCTTTCATTTCCCTTTTTCATCTCTGAATAAAGACTTGACCCCATCTGCAGCCACTGCTGAAACTTATTACAGCCCTCCGCAAGGGAAACGGCCTCTCAGCTGCCTCTCTGAGGAACGTGGACCCGAGGTGGCGAGGCCTCACTTCAGTCTGTCATTGCGGTGACCTGCGCGAGTGTGTTTATAAGTGGCGGGTGTATTAGTGGGTAGGAGGATTTGAGCAATGACTGTATTTTAAACAGCCCTGTGGACGAGTACGCATGTGGGCTGAGAGGTTACAAGGTACAATTCAGGTGAGATGGAGCTACATTGTGTGCGAGTGCGTGTTTTGTGTGTATCAGCAGTACTGAAGAGCACCTGGAGTGTAATGGAAAGCGGTAAGCAGTGTAGTGATGGACTACGCTGGAGCAGCCGGTGGCGTTCACCTTCAGACAGGGGTCACACTCAGCCTCCGTAAAAAGAGCCTGTAATAACTGTTCTCCCAGCCTGAGTTTACTGGTACAAAACATAGCTAAAAAACAAACCACGTGGGTGCTTACACATAAAAACACTGAACCGCACGAATCTCTTTGTGTATGTGAAGAAAGCGCTCATTGATCAGATTTTAATTGGTTTTTCGCTTCTTTCCTTCCAGCTTTTGTGAAGAGAGATTCAGGCAGATGTCAATTAAACTGCAGAAAGCTGGCACAAAGTGGGCAAGTGTGATGGTTTTGGAGATGATACCCTCTTCACCTCTCCAGGAACAGCTGGCCGTTGTCAAAAACCTCATTAGGAGAGTGGCGTGATGCAGAGCTGTTCCGGCTAGGTCAATGTGACACATCAACACTCACAGTACTCACACTACTTTCTTTTTCAGCAAACAACTCATTGTGCTGACTGATCCCTTTTGATCTCTGGGAAACAGGCCTAAATGAATCTTATTGTCAGTCTGTGAAACACATTGCATATTTAACTATATAAAGGGTTAGTTCACCCAAAAATTTAAATCCTTTCATTAATTACTCACCCTCATGTCGTACCAAACCTGTAAGACTTTAGTTCATCTTCGGAACACAATTTAAGATCTTTTTGATGAAATCTGAGTGCTTTCTGTCCCTCCATATTCAGCTACATAAAGAGATGTAAAACTAATCCATATGAATTGAGCAGTTTAGTCCATATTTTCTGAAGAGACACAATAGCTTTATATGATGAACAGTTTGAATTTAGGCTTTTATTGGCATATAAACATTCATCAGCTTACACATCAATTGTGGTAAAGGGAAGCTCAAGCATGTTTGCTTGACGCATGCGACACAAAAACCAATGAGGTTCATTCTTGTGTGTTATGCTGCACATTTGAGCTTCTGGAAGAGGTTTGTTCTCGCTCGTATTGCAGGTTTGGAGAGCCTTTAAGCTGGAGAGTCTGCATTCTCTCTGGCTCCAAATCTAAATCACGAGTGTAACACATCAACCCATAATGCAATTACATGTTAGCTAGATTTATTTTCCATGTGATAAACACACTTCTAACAGACTATCACAGACATAATGAAAGGAATTTGTGAAATAGTGTTAGAAAGATGTTTTGTGAAATTTAAAAACAACAACAACAACAACAAAAATCAATTGTTATTTTTATTTAGTTATTATTATACAGTATAATTAAATATAAATAATAATAATATAATACAATTTTATTATTATCATAATTTATATATATATATANNATATATATATTCTTTATTATTTTCAGGTTAGGTAAGTAAGTCAAATCTGATCTAATTTATAAGCATTTTTAGATACTTACAATCAGACAGAAGACTTCTCCGTGGTCTGTTCAGGCTCAACAACCTAAATTAATGCCACACGAGGCCGAGTTTAGTTATAAAGTTACAAGTTCATTTATTTATTACAATAGTATTTCTAGCATTACATATATTCTACAAACATTCTATACAAGTAATTAAATAAAGTAGAAGTATTAAAAAGTTCTTAAATCAAAGCAATATCAGCGATGTAGGCATCATCAGCATTGGTTCTGGTGTCGGAGAAGCAGCCTCAGGTGCGAAGCAGCCCCTCCTGTTCTCTTCACGTTCCAGCCTTTTATAGACCTCTTGAGGTCATCTTCTTTGGAATTCCCCTCATCTGAGTCTATATATAAAGGCTTGTCCCTTTGTTCTCGGACTCTTCTCCTCTGCTGTGTCCTGTGCTTCGTCTTCAAGACATTCTTCAACGGTAATGATTGCCTTTCTTACTAATACATGATATGTCCTTACTATTCTACTAGCATGCTTTATTAAAATCTTAAAACAACAGTTGTAGTGTCTTCCTTTATAAACATATTCTTAATAAAGCTTTACAACAATAGTGTTTTGTCTCTTTTCTTTATAAACTACATTCTTATTAAAGTACTTTTACAATAACAGTTATCTAGCTATTGTCTTATTAAACACTTTTATAAAAACCCATTTGTCTCGTTTTCCTCAATAAACAGTTATCATATACAAATTATCATACATTTTTTCACTGTTTACACACAAACAAGTTATCAAACATGTCTTTTCCTCAAAGCAAGATGTCTCTTTTACAGTTGTTTTTAATAAACAGTTATCTCTCATAACTCTTTTTCACTGTTTACACACAAACAAGTTATCAAATCAGTTTTTTCTTTATCTTCAAATCACAGTTGTGTTGTCATTATTGTTACTCTTATAAATCACTTATTTAAATAAATGTTTTTTCTTCTTAAATCTCAGTTGTGTTGTCATTATTATTCTTTATAAGCAGAAAAGGTACAAGTAGCATAGAAAAGTTGCATTCCCTAATGAAGCAGGGTGTGGCTGATATCAACAATATATATATATACACACACATACAGTCAAACCAAAAAAATTATTCAGACATTTTTTTATTTTTTATATATATATATTTTTACTAGGGTGCAGGACACTATAGTTCATTTATGTAAGTGAGGATAGCAAAATAAAGTAAACTGTGACATATTTTACCCAAAAATCAAACAG
>RJVU01036043.1:2820701-2863625 GCA_003731715.1 Anabarilius grahami
TCTCTCCTAAAAAATAAGTTTTGTAAAGTGCACTTTTGCACTTTAGAATTAAGTAAACATTGCTGAGGTTGCTAAAATGATCCTTCATACACATTTCTTTCTCTCTATACCCTGGTCCACCTATCACTTATCTTTTGCATTGTCATCATTTTTGCTCGACATTGACACAGCCCTCCTCTAGGCTGTGAAAACAATTACAAACAGTACTTCAAACTTATCAGGCCAAAGTATCTCTCTTCCCCTTCACTTCCTCCCTCTTTCTCTGTCCCAGAAGTCCATGCCTCATCCTCCTACATGGGCCTAGTAGTTGTAGATAATGAGCTGGGATTGAAGCAGAACAACTGTGGTAGAGTTTGAATCCTCATGCCTGTAAGCGGCTGTGTCCCTATCTGCCTCTCCTATTACTCCATGTTGCCTTGACTACTGCTTTAGAATTATTGTCAGTGTGGGGGAATTTTAAAAAAAGTTCTTTGTTCAAAATCAGCCGTTTCCAATGCGGGTGACTTACAGTGAGATCAAACGTCAGCAGGCAGATGTACAGCTGAGGCAACTGAAGGGAGAAACATTTCCCTCGCAGACTGCAGGCAAATTTGCTGCTGAAGAAAAGAAAGACGACACAGAACACAATTCAGAAATACAATGCATCATTACAAGAGCTAATCAACGGGTATTTGTGTGCATGCCAAATTTTCACACAAGTAAAAATTATCACTGAGCTTTAAACATAACAAGCTGGTTTTAATTGATCATTTAAATCTGACAACATCTTCACTAAAGACTATAGGCTTCTAGTTTATTGAGCTTCATTTTATGAGCCTATAATTGTATTACTAACAACGTTACGAGGCCATTATCACTGCTACATTAATTTGCAATGTGTGAACAGTGCTAGCTTTGAGCGAATGTGGATCAATTCTGAATGTTATCTGCTCTGTTTTACGTCACTACGCAGTAACCTTTAAGGCATACACGCTTTTAACCCCAGGCAAAATAACGGTGCCCCAACTAATGGCTCCTAGTTCCCTTGTATTATTCATTGTGCTCATCATACCTGAATTGAACATTTTTGTTCTTCAGAGGGATACAAGAGGGAACATGACATTTGGAACACATCCCTTAAGTGAGAAACATGGGAATCGTTCAGCCAACTGAGCAGCACCTTAGTTTCTGAAGAGCTGTTTCAAACCATCAGCACATTTTCTCTTTCACAAAATAGAGGATACAAAATCTCTATTTGAAGAGTTCAGATGCAAAAGCCTCTAAGTGCCGTCTTAAATTTTTTCCAAAATTAACATTTTTATCAAGCTTGTATGTTTATGTTAAGCTATTTAACTTTAATGGCAATGAAAGGGACCTATTAATTGCCATTAAAGTGAAATTACTTAACCTAAACATACGAGCTTGATAAAAATGTTCATTTTAGAAGAAAATTTCAAATGGCACTTAGAGGCTTTTGCATCTGAACTCTTCATTTCTAATGGAACCGAACGATTGATAAAAAAAAACAAAAAACAAAACCTCAGGTGATTTTTAAAATACCTTTAAAAAACAGGATTACTGGCTGAAATGGTAGATTAAACATAAACACACAAAACAGCAATGTAACAAAGCATCAGATTCAGCAACAGGAAGCAGCAGGCGGTCTTCCTCCCCTCGGGTTACAGTTCTGAAGACAGAGGCTCCAGATGCGTTGTCATAAACTAAATCCTTTTGGGAGATAGATGGGAAGAGAAGAAAGGATTATGTTCTCACCGAGATAGATAGATCATGCTGGATTTCAGCAGGGTACAGTAGGTATTGCATGTTTTGGGAGAATCATTCTCCTCTATTAAGGTGCCATCCCACAAGCTGATATGGTACCAACTCGATTTTGGTAAGGGATGTCACACCTTCAGTACACAACTGTACTGAAACCCGTATTTCCTATTGCAACAAAGTTTTGCATGACATATTGAAGGGCTCATCTCTTTAAATGACTTATCACAGCTGTGTTGATATTCAGAAAAACAGCATGATTGTTACTTTATCAATTTCTGCTCCACCAACATATTTCCATACAAAGCCAAAACAGAACTGTTGCAGGTCTCCGAGCAACACACAATAGTGTTGCTTCATTCCTAAATGATTTTTTTTTGTAACAATTTGTTGTCATCCATTATGAAGACAAAGCATAGATAGTCTACAACCAAAATTAATAAACAATAACAAATAATAATAACAATGTAGATAACTGTTTACGTACTCTCACTACCAATTCTACAAGAGTTACCATCAAGGTTTTCTAAAAAGTCATTTAGACTTTATATTTTATTCAAAATATACAAAGTTCATACTATTTTAATGAAGCAGTTGAGTAAATGATTCAATGACTTACTCATAAAGACACTTGTTTTGTTTTGCTAATGAATGAATCAGCGTTTTGAATGAACCGTTTGAACTAATGATTCATTGACTTACTAATAAAAACATTGTATTAAAAAAAAAACATAATTTGAGTGGCAAAGAATATTCCATATGTTGAACCACATGTTATTCTGGTGGGAGGAACATTGTCAGATGAACAAGTCATAAGTCATGACAGATGTTTGCTTTATTAGATGGATCTTTGATTTTATTCACTCATGTCAGTTACATCAGTGAGGATCAGACAATCAGGCAATTTTTTGCCTGATTGTAAAATGTGAATAGATGAATAAAGTTAGGAACAGTAAACCTTGATTTCTTCCACATGAAACAACACTAAGCTCTTTTCATTTTATTTTGACCTAGAGAAATCACACTCTAAAAGATAGCAAAAGCAATTTTCCACATCCATCACTGGCATTCATATCTTATCTGTCTACTTTGCTTTATCTTCTGCTCAGTTACTCTGAGTAAAAGACTTTCTTTAGTTCAATGACCTCTCATTTATGCTATCAGAGTTACTGGTTCAATAAGACATAAGCTCTTCATAAAATTTGCTTCACAGAATATTATACCCAGTGTTAGAAGAAAGCAGAGAGGGCGAATTCATAGCACTTTCAAAGATGTCACTGAATCAAATGCAAGCGTGACTGAAGCCCTTTCAAAATATTTGGAGACATATTAAAGTACTGCATTTTTCATTAAAATGTTTCATAAGGTCTCATAAAATACATTTAGCTCGATAATTTCTTGCAAAAGCCAAGATAAAGATGTCTGTCTTCTTATAAAAAATAGTTTCATTACCAGTTATGCACTTATCCATGAGGCAGAAATGCATGTCAAAATAATGTCTGACTAAGTTAAACAACCAAATGTCATTCATTGCTGCCTTACTCTTTATCTCCCAAGAAGAGATGAATGCCTTATATGTGGAGAAAGAACACATGAAAGGAGCCAAATGCTCTAGTTAGAATAGAAAGACTCGGTCCACCTCATCGATTTGTCTGAATTATTTGAGAGCATACAGTTGCTATGCCTGACAACCTCAAGACTAATGAGAGAAATATTGATTTTTCTCTCTTTGTTAAAGGGCAGCTTTTGTTTTCATATGCTGAATTTGGTAACGTTTTACTGACTCTTCTGTATTGAGGGTCTATGTGTGAGTGACTGAAATTTTGAGAAGACTTTACAATAAGATATAATTCATTAACATTGTTAGTTGGTGATACCTGCATTAACTAAAGAAAGATTTTTATCACATATATTCTTATAATATAATATAATACAATATAATATAATATAAAACACAATATATATATATATATACACAGGTCCTTCTCAAACAATTAGCATATTGTGATAAAAGTTCATTATTTTCCATAATGTAATGATAAAAATTAAACTTTCATATATTTTAGATTCATTGCACACCAACTGAAATATTTCAGGTCTTTTATTGTTTTAATACTGATGATTTTGGCATACAGCTCATGAAAACCCAAAATTCCTATCTCAAAAAATTAGCATATCATGAAAAGGTTCTCTAAACGAGCTATTAACCTAATCATCTGAATCAACTAATTAACTCTAAACACCTGCAAAAGATTCCTGAGGCTTTTAAAAACTCCCAGCCTGGTTCATTACTCAAAACCGCAATCATGGGTAAGACTGCCGACCTGACTGCTGTCCAGAAGGCCATCATTGACACCCTCAAGCGAGAGGGTAAGACACAGAAAGAAATTTCTGAACGAATAGGCTGTTCCCAGAGTGCTGTATCAAGGCACCTCAGTGGGAAGTCTGTGGGAAGGAAAAAGTGTGGCAAAAAACGCTGCACAACGAGAAGAGGTGACCGGACCCTGAGGAAGATTGTGGAGAAGGACCGATTCCAGACCTTGGGGGACCTGCGGAAGCAGTGGACTGAGTCTGGAGTAGAAACATCCAGAGCCACCGTGCACAGGCGTGTGCAGGAAATGGGCTACAGGTGCCGCATTCCCCAGGTCAAGCCACTTTTGAACCAGAAACAGCGGCAGAAGCGCCTGACCTGGGCTACAGAGAAGCAGCACTGGACTGTTGCTCAGTGGTCCAAAGTCATTCGGAAATCAAGGTGCCAGAGTCTGGAGGAAGACTGGGGAGAAGGAAATGCCAAAATGCCTGAAGTCCAGTGTCAAGTTCCCACAGTCAGTGATGGTCTGGGGTGCCATGTCAGCTGCTGGTGTTGGTCCACTGTGTTTTATCAAGGGCAGGGTCAATGCAGCTAGCTATCAGGAGATTTTGGAGCACTTCATGCTTCCATCTGCTGAAAAGCTTTATGGAGATGAAGATTTCGTTTTTCAGCACGACCTGGCACCTGCTCACAGTGCCAAAACCACTGGTAAATGGTTTACTGACCATGGTATTACTGTGCTCAATTGGCCTGCCAACTCTCCTGACCTGAACCCCATAGAGAATCTGTGGGATATTGTGAAGAGAAAGTTGAGAGACGCAAGACCCAACACTCTGGATGAGCTTAAGGCCGCTATCGAAGCATCCTGGGCCTCCATAACACCTCAGCAGTGCCACAGGCTGATTGCCTCCATGCCACGCCGCATTGAAGCAGTCATTTCTGCAAAAGGATTCCCGACCAAGTATTGAGTGCATAACTGAACATAATTATTTGAAGGTTGACTTTTTTTGTATTAAAAACACTTTTCTTTTATTGGTCGGATGAAATATGCTAATTTTTTGAGATAGGAATTTTGGGTTTTCATGAGCTGTATGCCAAAATCATCAGTATTAAAACAATAAAAGACCTGAAATATTTCAGTTGGTGTGCAATGAATCTAAAATATATGAAAGTTTAATTTTATCATTAGATTATGGAAAATAATGAACTTTTATCACAATATGCTAATTTTTTGAGAAGGACCTGTATATACAAATATTGTGAAAAAAACTGAACCACACCACATAATTCTTTAAAAAGTTCAAAGTGGAAACTACATAGGAATATTTATTGTTGGTCTAGGCACATTTTGGTAGGCACAGTGAATGGCTCTTTCCAAATACTAATTGCATTATTCTCTACTTCACATAAGAATTAATTGCTAAAAACCATATTAATGGATTAGTTCACTTCAGAATAAAAATTTCCTGATAATTTACTCATCCCTATGTCATCGAAGATGTTTATGTCTTTCTTTCTTCAGTCGAAAAGAAATTGAGATTTTTGAGGAAAACATTCCAGGATTTTTCTCCATATAGTGGACTTAAACAGCTACCAATGGGTTGAAGGTCCAAATAGCAGTTTAAATGCAGCTTCAAATGGCTCTACATGATCCCAGCTGAGGAATAAGGGTCTTATCTAGCGAAATGATTGGTCATTTTCAAAAAATAATAATAAAAAATATATATATATACACAGGTGCTGGTCATATAATTAGAATATCATGAAAAAGTTAATTTTTTCATTGTAAATTATTTTTAAAAATGAAACTTTCATTTATACTAGATTCCCTACATGTAAAGTAAAACATTTCAAAAGGTTTTGTTTTTTAATTTGTTGATTAGAGCGTACAGCTCATGAAAGTCCAAAATCCAGTATCTCAAAATATTAGAATATTTACATTTGAGTTTCATTAAATCACCATCCCTACAGTATAAATTCCGGGTATCTCTTGTTCTTTGAAACCACACTAATGGGGAAGACTGCTGACTTGGCAATGGTCCAGGAGACAATCATTGACACCCTCCTCAAAGAGAGTAAGTCACAGATGGTCATTACTGAATGTGGTGGCTGTTTACAGAGTGATGTATCAAAGCATATTAAATGCAAAGTTGATTAGAAGGAAGAAATTGGGTAGGCAAAGGTGCACAAGCAACAGGGATGACCACAAGCTTGAGAATACTGTCAAGTAAAGCTGATTCAGACACTTGGGAGAGCTTCACAATGAGTCAAATGAAGCCGGAGTCAGCGCATCAAGAGTCACCACACTCAAGACATCTTCAGAAAAAGGACTACCAAGCCACTTCTGAAACAGAAACAATGTCAGAAGCATCTTACCTGGGCTAAGGAGAAAAAGAACTGGACAGTGAACAGTGGTCAAAAGTCCTCTTTTCAGATAAAAGTACATTTTGTATTTCATGTTGAAATCATGATCCCAGAGTCTGAAGGAAGACTGGAGAGGCACAGAATCCAAGCTGCTTGAAGTCTAGTGGGAATTTTCTGAAGTTAGTAATGATTTGGGGGGCCGTGACGTCTGCTGGTGTTGGTCCATTGTGTTTTATCAAGTGCAAAGTCAATGCAGCCATCTTCCAGGAGATTTTGGAGCACTTTATGCTTTCATCTGCTGATAAGCTTTATGGAGATGCTGATTTCCTTTTCCAGCAGGACTTTAGCACCTGCCCACAGTGCAAAAACCACTTCCAAGTGGTTTGCTGACCATGATATTACTGTGTTTTATTGGCCAGCCAACATGCCTGACCCCTGAATCTATGGGATATTTTCAAGACAAAGATGAGAAACAGTCGATCCAACAATATACAGATGATCTGAATACTCAATAGTGCCTCAGCAGTCCCACAGGCTGATCACTTCCATGCCACACTTCACTGATGCTGTAATTTGTGCTAGGAGCAAGTCATTTGCTGTAATATGTGCTGCCGACCAAGTATTGAGTGTACAAATGAACATACTTTAAAGAACTTGAACTTTTCTGTTTTGAAAATAAATTTTTTGATTGATCTTAGGAAATATTCTAATATTTTGAGATACTGGATTTTGGACTTTCATGAGCTGTACGCTCTAATCATCAAAATTAAAAAAAAAAAACTTTTGAAATGTTTTACTTTACATGTAGGGAATCTAGAATATATGAAAGTTTCATTTTTAAAAATAATTTACAATAAAAAAAAGAACTTTTTCATGATATTCTAATTATATGACCAGCACCTGTATATATATACTTGGAAAGGTCATGCCGGACGATTTTGAAGTTGGAGGAGAAAATGAGATTGAGTTTTTCGGCCTATCGCGAGTTTTTCCGCCTACATCACGTGTGACCTTTCCAGTGTGATTACATAATGCGTGTTTTTTTTGTTTTTGTTTTTTTTAGAAAATGACTGACTGTTTCGCTAGATAAGACCCTTATTCCTCGTCTGGGATGGTGTAGAGCCATTTGAAGCTGCATTGAAACTGCAATGTGGACCTTCAAGTATATAAGGTAATGCACCAGATGAACATTTTCATACCATGTGTCAAATTTTCGGATAGAGATATTGTGCTGTTGAGATGTGTATTAAACCTTACATTTTCATGTCAAATTGTTTCAAAATAATGCAAGTATTTCAATATTGTAAAACAGCTTGTCCTAACAGCAGGCGAGTGATTAAATGTGGTGTCACTGTTAAATGCAAAGAGCAAATGAAGCAAGTGTTGTTTTTATGAAAAATGCATTTTTTTTTCTTCCCCATTTAAAGTCATGCAAATACAGTGCAGCCTTGCTAAAACTGTTCTGGCACCACAACACATTCTAATGATGCAGTGTGAGAAAGTCACAAAAATATTTCTTCTTACATTATTATAATTTAAACCTGTGATTTGATTGTTCTTCTAGTGGCATACTGTATTGACACAACTTTGGTTGTGTTTAATGGTGCTATACAAATACAATTGACATTGACATTAACATATCTTGAGCTGAATTCAGCTTTATTATTAAGTGTGTCACAACTGCGACATACTCCTCAGCTTGTTTAAACATTTGAAAAAATTTGTATTAGACCAGCAAATATCATAATGTCAACATCTACAATGGTGAAATATGCACAAAAACAAAACAAAAATACAATCAAATGATTGAAATAGGTCTACTAATGACAATATACTGCAACTAGACTAATCAATTGCCACATAAACAAATATTGACAAGGCACACGTTTATGCATGGGCCAGCGTGTTTCTATGCTGCACAACCTCTCCACTATCTCGTTTGAAAGCAAACCCAGTAAACAAATTATGAGAAAAAAGTTTTCCTCTCATTACAACCGAATGACTCAGCAAAAACCCACAATCCCTCTCAAAAGTGCTCCTCTTGAATTCATCTCTGCTGCAGTTTAATAACAAATATTTGAAAGTCTTTTGATGTACGCTGATTATACTGCTGATTTGATTGCATTAAGTTTACTATTTTTGTAATGCTCCATTTTTTGTCATTCTGTATTACCTATTCTGCTGATGTTTACCCAATTCGCAGCTTCAAATATTAATGTTTGTTTTTATCACAAGTGTACTTTGATTGCTTTGCCACTCCATTGTTTTCATACACATACACCTACTCTACACAACTTAATACTGTTTGACTTGTGACACTCACAGAGAAAGAACATTGACAACACGTTTAATGGTATTGCTTTTTTTCAAAATTTATTTAAAATAGAAAACTTTGCAACAATGCAAATGTCTTTACTAGCACTTTTGATCAATTTGTTTGTATCCTTGATGAGTAAAAGTATTAGTTTCTATAAATAAAATCTAACTGACACCAAACTTTTTTAATGGAAGTGTATACATACATTTATATAAATATAAAAATATTATAAAAACTATACCATTAGACCATACTATACTGATGTAATTTTTTTTTATATATTTTTTTTCCCTCTTCTGTGATGTCTTTTCACCTATAGCACCGAGTGAGTCAGAACTACTTCATCATAATCACCACAATTTAAACTAGGGAGAGAGGAAGTGATTCTTTGTTTCAGCCTCCACTCCACCTTTCTGTCTTGATCTTCTGTCTCCAGAGCCTACAGCCTCTGTTCTTCAGCTTTATCTCAGACTGTGTCTTTCACCAGCTTCCCCTCAGCCACGCTGGGGCTGGCACTAAACACATCTCAGTGATACCAGTGCTCATCAGCCACAGAATTAAAGCAGGGTGGGAGGAGGAGGAGGAGGAGGAGGAGGAAAGCATCTCCAGAGGAACTACCAGGAATAATAGTCAGTTTGCTCTTCTGCTGTCTCCAGTCCAAGGGCAGCTCACCACGGACTGATAGATTAATTTCTGCAAGAAATAATTGGAAACGTTTCCAATCCCTTGTTCTTCTTTTCCCTCTTTGAGATAGTCAGAAACTTTGATGTGCATTCACACGTGGAATGAAACAATGAAGCAATATTCCTCTGAGCCACTGAGTGTATTGTTTTGAACCATCATCAAAGTACAAAAATGTTTCCGCAATAATTTCATGCCATAATTTACAAATATAGGTTTTATGCCATAAAATATATGTTTTGACAGTTTCTGAAGTCTTGGAATAGTGGTTTAACAACATAAATTGCTTTAAAGGTGCCCTAGAATTTAAAATTGAATTTACCTTGGCATAGTTAAATAATTAGAGTTCTGTACATGGAAATGGCATACAGTGAGTCTCAAACACCATTGTTTCCTCCTTCTTATGTAAATCTGATTTGTGCAAAAGACCACTGAAAAACAGACGAATCTCAACATAACACCGACTGTGACGCAACAGTCGGGATCATTAATACGTACGCCCCCAACTTTTGCATATGCCAGTCCATGTTCTAAGCATTAGACAAGCCACTATTAACGTCTGGAGCTGCACAGCCGAATCATCAGATGTTCTGCAGGTATTGTGAAGCAAGCAAGGACAATAGCGAAAATGGCAGATGGATCTATAATAACTGTTCATGATCCATGATATCATGATATATTTATAAATTGTCTTTCTAAATGTTTCGTTAGCATGTTGCTAATGTACTGTTAAATATGGTTAAAGTTACCATTGTTTCTTACTGTATTCACAGAGACCAGAGCTATGTCGTTATTTTCATTTTTAAATGCTTGCAGTCTGTATAATTCATAAACACATCTTCATTCTTTATAAATCTCTCCAACAGTATAGCTTTAGCCCCATTAGCCACAGCATACTATCAAACTCATTCAGAATCAAATGTAAACATCTGCAAAATAAATACCATGCTTACATGATCTGATATGCTGCATCACGAACACTTTGTAAAGATCCATTTTGAGGGTTATATTAGCTGTGTGACCTTTTTTATGCAATGTATTATAGAGTTGTGAGCTTGGGGGCGGGGATTACGAGCATTTAAAGGGGACACGCACAGAATCGGCACATTTTTAATTATGCCCCAAAATAGGAAGTTAAAACATTGTATAATAAAAAATCTATGGGGTTTTTTGAGCTGAAACTTCACAGACACATTCTGGGGACACCTTAGACTTATATTACACCTTGTGAAATAGGGTTCTAGGGCACCTTTAAAGAAAATTACCGTTAGAGTCTCATGTTCCAATCAGATGTTAAAATACTTGCTTATAACCATGTTTTTAAAGTACATTCAATATCTGTCTGTCAAATCTAAGACCTAACAGACCACACTATTCGATAGAAACTGGCACCAAGAAGAGCTATAATCCCTGGAGAAAGCGATCTGTTAGCATTCCTATTCACCTAATTGGCAGTTAAAATAAGGACTAGTCAAACTAGTACATTAGTTTTGCCCTGAGGGCCTAACTGGGCCATGCTAACCAGCCAAACCCAGTTACAGTAATGCCTGGTTCAGACTACACAATTTTAGACCGGGTGTCATGGGGGATTCGTAAATGACAATGGGCGTCAGTGGTTCTTGAAGCACTGACTCCAGCTGCAGTCCACTCTTTGTGAATCTCCCCCACATTTTTTAATGGGCTTTTTTTTCACAATCCTCTCCAGGGTGCGGTTATCCCTATTGCTAGTACACTTTTTTCTACCACATCTTTTCCTTCCCTTCGCCTCTCTATTAATGTGCTTGGACACAGAGCTCTGTGAACAGCCCTTTTGCAATGACCTTTTGTGTCTTGCCCTCCTTGTGCAAGGTGTCAATGGTCGTCTTTTGGACAACTGTCAAGTCAGCAGTCTTCCCCATGATTGTGTAGCCTACAGAACTAGACTGAGAGACCATTTAAAGGCCTTTGCAGGTGTTTTGAGTTAATTAGCTGATTAGAGTGTGGCACCAGGTGTCTTCAATATTGAACCTTTTCACAATATTCTAATTTTCTGAGATACTGAATTTGGGATTTTCCTTAGTTGTCAGTTATAATCATCAAAATTAAAAGAAATAAACATTTGAAATATATCAGTCTGTGTGTAATGAATGAATATAATATACAAGTTTCACTTTTTGAATGGAATTAGTGAAATAAATCAACTTTTTGATGATATTCTAATTATATGACCAGCACCTGTAGTGTCTGTGACACCACCCGTAGATTTCTGAAGAGCATTTTTGAAGCAAAAAAGCGGCCGTTGCCATTTTGGCAGCGCGTCATCGTGCGCCACTCCCGGATAACAGAAAATAGGCAAAGAAGCGAGATGTGGTTGGAACTGAGGTGCCTGGTTGCTGAAACCATGCCCGCCTAGTGCAACGTGATCATGTTAGCAGGCTAAAGAAGTGTCTATATATCTTAGACAATATCTAAAATATTAATAAAGATAACTAGTTATATCATTTGAAAGTTCTAAAGGTTTACTGTCAATCTTTTTAATGATATAGTAGATGCTCCAACAACAGTAATATTGTAATTTGTGTCGGGTGTGCAAATGACAACATGCAAAATCAAAACGGGACTTCATACCGTTATAATGAAATAGCGATCGTGAGATGAAGTCAATCCGTCGCACTTGGGTAAAATGTCCATGAGCATCCATTGAAAAACAAACAACAGCATTTTTGTCAACAAAAGAATTAAATCCATGAAAAATTGATACATTGTCCATTGTTTGCATCACATTTCTTCTGAATGATCTGCTCTCCATCATCGTTCTTCAAGAAATTGTACAACCTGAGCAGCATTTATGTTGTAAAACTGTTTATGATCGTATACATTAGACTCTCACAAACAAATGAGTCCATGTCCAAAGAACAGACATTTTTAGTGCAGCAGTTTTAGTTATAATAGCAGAGCTGTCGGAGTTTGTGGTGTCTTGAGGGGCATATTCTTTTTTTTTTTTCTGTTGTAAAGTTGGGCATTTTAACATGGGGGTCAATGAGATTCTGCTCTCTTTATGAGCCTGTCCCTAGCGGCCAGTCGATGAATTGCAGTTTAAGTCACTTCTGTATTGGCTTCAAGAGAAACTGGGGAGGTTGCCGCTTGGTTCCATCACATGTGTGACACTGGCCAATAGAAGCATAGAGGCTCCTTCCTACATGCTTTACATGCTGAAATGACAATAGCATCGTTCCTTCTAGGTGGAATTTATAATGGAGGAAATGTTTGTGGAGCTATGGCAACAATACACCTGCATAATGTTTCCTCGAGGAACTAAGTTACCACGACCACGGGTAAATAAAACATATGTTCTCTTTGGAGGAAATCCAAATATCCATGCAATCCAGATATGTGTCCACTTTTGGGCTTTTCTGACGACAAGACAGAGCAAAACACACTGCTATCCATTGTTTGTTTATACTCACGGCACCTTCTGTCAGTCCATAGTCTCGCCTTCTCGATGACAGCACGCATGCGGTCAAAGACGTCACGCGATGAATGGTTGGGTAGCAATGTGTACATGTTTCTTATCAAGATTTTAGGAGTCAAAATCGTATATAATCTGACACAGTGACCATCGTGACCGACAAAATATCGGGTTGTCTGAACCCGGCATAACACAACCCTAATTCACAGTTGAATCCCACCAACACCTTGCTCTTTAAATTAAGTAACACTAAAGGTATTCAGTGAGTGATTGCAAGGGATTTTGATGTATTATGTGAATAAACATAATCCCTCTGATGTAACTGCATTATTCTCGAGCTGCAGTCTTTGTGACAGTTTATTAGGTTTGTTATTGAGTCCATGTGTCATTGTCGGTGGGTGTTCTTCAGGCCCAGCGTTACATCTGTCACTTGTGATTGCTGATGTAAGCTATGCTGAAAATGAATGCCTGAGTGCTCTAGCATTTGTCTGTCATTTTCTGTATACAGAGTGCAGGAGCTTGTCTTTCTTCAGAATAAAGAACATGAATTCAGAACAGTTAAAAAGGGAAGATTGAAGTTCTATCCTGAAATGATGAGCTGAATGCCACATTTCAATGCAAAGTTTCCAAGGTTTACTCATCAAGGGTTTTCTTAACTCAATGGGTTTAATGCAGCTGGGATCATTGCGGCAGTACATAAAAAAGAGACACTGAACTGAAGAACTGAGAACGGAAGGCACTGATGCTGTCAGGTCTGCTGGAAATATATTATAAATGTGACATTGACCCCATTTACACCTAACGTCTCAAACCACATTTAGTTGTAGTCAGAAATGCATGGGACCACAGAACAAACACTGATCAGTCCTGATGCAACCAGTTGAAAAATTCAGAAATCAAAAACATAATAACATCTTCAGTATGCCATATGCAGTGACAAAGATAATTCACTTTGGATAAAAGCATCTTCTAAATGAATAAATACTGAAATATGAAAACATATGTGAAGCACACACAACTGAACTGTATTTTTAATATTAATATACAAGTACTCAACTAATAGCCTAGCCTCAAAACCTCCTAGCGACATTGTAATTGAGGTACATTTTTGTGTGCTAATCGTAAGTGGTTACTGGAGAGAGACTGAGATGCATTTAACACTTGCTATTCTATTCTGTATATCTATTTATTTTTTTATCTTGCTATGTGTACTGTGCTAGACTCTCTGGGACTAGTCACAGCACTTACATATTGTTGCCCTATTGCTGGTTTGATTGATTTTATCATTCTCCTCATTTGGAAGTTGCTTTGGATAAAAGCATCTGCTAAATGATTAAATGTGAATGTAAATATCATGAGGGATGAGTTAAAGATGTAGTGAATGAAATGATGAAATTCATTTTAATTTTCATTTTGGGTGAACTATCCATTTAATACCTGAAAAACAAAAGTGTTATTTTTGTCACAAGATGAAGACGGAGGAAGACGAAGGTACTCAGGATCCAGTATGAAGTGATTTAATAATACATTAAATGTCCCGTTAAATGCAAATGAGCTGCTGCTCCCAGCCCGCTTTCCAAAAGTGGGCGGAGCTTTTACAGCTCGTGCTTTGGTTGCTCAAATACAACAAAGCTGGAGAATCTCACGCAGCCAAAATGAAGATTGTCAGTAACGGTGTTCAGCCTTTCATTGTTCAAACGGAGTCGGACACTGATGGAGAGACTCAGGAAGAAGTTACAACTTTTAGAATGCAACTGGATGTTTCTGAATGGTTAGTGGATACATTTATGTAGTTGCTGTGGAGTTGAGTTCAACTCATTGACTACACTCTAAAAAATGTTTGGTTAAAAACAACCCAAGTTGGGTTGAAAATGGACAAACCCAGCAATTGGGTTGTTTTAACCCAGTGGTTGGGTTAAATGTTTGCCCAACCTGCTGGGTAGTTTTATTTAACCCAACTACTGATTAAAAATGACTATATGGCTGGCTTAAAATGAATCCAAAATAGGTGAGAAATTAAAAATCAGACACATAATTACTAGAGGCAACAATAATAATCAAAGGGTGTACATTTATTAATAAGCAATTTAATAAATGTTTATTGTTTATTATTCATTATCTTATTAATAAATGCTCATTTATTAAATATATTAATAAATGTTAATTTCCAGCATATTTTGGGTTCATTTTAAGCAAGCAATACAGTAATTTTTATACAACAGTTGAGTTAAATAAAACTACCCAGCACGTTGGGCAAACATTTAGCCCAACCACTGGGTTAAAACAACCCAATTGCTGGGTTTGTCCATTTTCAACCCAACTTGGGTTGTTTTTAACCCAGCATTTTTTAGAGTGTAGCATGTGCCATCATGTTAATCTTTTGTGCAAATCCAACATTGAACTGACCCTCATTTGTGAAGCAGTCCGGCGTAAAATGAAATCACATTAGTAGTCTAAGATGTTTTGTGGGTGAGTCATAAGTAACACCCATACATTTCTGTCCAACACAACTTCTGTTTGTGCTAGCATAAAGTAATAGAGTGTATGGAGGCTAAGAGAAAGCAGCTGGAGCTGCCTGAACCGAAGAAACACATTGCATTACTTAAAAATACTTTGAAAACAAAATGGCAGAGCCGTGGGTGGAAACTTGTAGGTTAAGGGGTGGTAATATTATAATAAGATCCCCTTCCTACGTCACAAGGGGAGCGAAATCTGAGCGGCTCGTTTTTTCACATGTTTGCAGAGAAAGACTTACCAAAACAAAGTTCTGGGTCGTCCTTTTTCACATTCTCTGGGTTGGAAGATGCACCGGGGACCCAATTATATCACTTAAACATGGAAAAAGTCAGATTTTCGTGATATGTCCCCTTTAACTAACACGAACTAACAATGAGCAATACAATTTTTACAGCATTTATTAACCTTTGTTTTTTTGTTTTTTTAATAAGTACATGTATTAATTTTTAAACATTACAAAACAAAATTTAAAATCGAACAAGATATTAACCTTTGTTAATGTTATTAAGAGTAGTTTTTTTATTTTTTTATTGTTAAAATTGTTTAAAATTTTTAGTTTCAAATAATGAAACCAATTTGACTAGTTTTTGTTTTAATGATAACAACACTGGTGTACAGCAGGGCCATTTTGACCGGCAAATCTAACTGGATCATCCAAATTCTTCTAGAATAAAACAGTTATTTACAATAAGACAGTTTAGTGTTCTAAATATAAACGTCAAAATGTCAAACTAGGGCGTTAGTTTGACATTTCTTCTTATCTGTAAATGCTATATTCAGACTGGCCATATATGGTCAGAGTATCAGTAGGACCCAGGATATACAACGACCGAGCCTAAATCCTCCAAATCTTCCATTAAGTACAATTCAGAGCCCCAGTCTTCCATATGTGATTTCCAACAAATCTAGTCTAATACCACAACAATATCCACTGAACTTCAGACTTTGCTACTGTAGCAGGATTTATAGTTTGGAGCTTCCTAAAATTGATGTATTTTGCAGTATATTGCTGAAAACACTATATGATAACATTTTCTTTACGGTAAATATCTCTTCTGGCAACCATTTAGAAAGCCATGTTATGTCTGCTGTTACACACACACACACATTAATACCCTAACCACAAACTTATTTACATATTAATTAAACAGCATTATCATTATTCCAATTAATTAATTTATTTGTGCATTTTATCTATAATTGCTGTTAATTGAAAGTAAATTATTCCCAGTCCCTTGAGTAACTTGCTCTGTGAATCCTTCTGATCAGCATGTGTTTATAGATACTGTTATCAGATTTTTCTTGTTCAATAATTCTTGGCCTTTTTTCTCTCACAGTGGCAATGGAAAGCCTCCTGAAATGGTCCAAATTAAAGCTATTTAACTGATTTTTGCAAGCAGTGGAAACACTTTCAAATAAGAAAAAAAAAAATCTTCGGAAAGATGAGTAAATCAAAGGGAGATATAATTTAGCCACGCACCATTTAAACCATTTTGCTAGTATATCGTATACTAAGGCACGAAAATATAACCAGTGTGTGGCCTTTTTTACAGTATTAGTTTACAATTACTAAGCCAATGCAAATTTAATTAAAGAGATCGTAACCCAAAGATGAAAATTTGGTCATCATTTACTCAGGCATGTCCGAATCCAATGTTAACTTCACTTCATGTTTCCTGAGATACCTTCAACGGATCGCTTTTTGAAGGCAGCATAGATGTATCCTTCGCTGCCTTTGATATCCCACAATCCTGTGCGTTCCATTCTGTGACAGTTGAGCTAGAAAAATAGAGATGGTGTCCAAAAGTTCCATTTGCTGGTCAGTTTGTGTTTTTGACCACCGTTTTCCACTTTTGATGTCATTTCTAATGAGAAATTACTACTGTAGAAATTAAATATTTGTTTAATTCTCACCAAAGCTTGCGCTATTTTGCGGTAGATCATTAAACTGTTACGCTGCCCCGGAAGTCTGTCCGAAATCAGTTTCGTGAGGTGCCTTCATGCACAAACGCTTCCTTACAAGTCATTACCTGATAAGGCAGCGAGGCAACAATTCAGCTGCCTAGGTTTTCTGATGCAGCCTTAAAGTATACACAACAAAGAAAAAATCTTTGCGACACAAGGTTGACAGAATGTGAACCCAGTGGCCTTTTTTAATGTCTCCACTGTTCTCTCTCTCTCAGGACTCACTGAAAAAATATTTCAGGTTTGTATCACAGAAGAGATATCTACTCTAGCCAGTTCTTGTTGGTTCTTTGTAATAATTCACTATTGATTTTTAGCTTTATAAACTCTCAGTTCTATTCCATGACATTTTCAGCAGAGAATGATTCTTAAAGAGGAAGCCTGGGGTGAACATTCATCGATATTCTCTTCTAAAGTGCCACCAAAGACAGAGCACCATCTCTCTCTCTCTCTCTCTCTCTCTCTCTCTCTCTCTCTCTCTCTCTCTCTCTCTCACATTTATCTTATTTAACACTTCCATTTTGCCATCATTGCCTATATCCAGCAAAGTAAACCATCAGATATAAGTGTGATTCTCACAAAACTGTATTTTTCAGTTTTTTTCAAGGTAAATTTAGATGTCTTTCCAAAAAAGGACACCAAATAACCAAATATTTTTTCATATAATTCATACATTTATGTATACCAAAGCACCCATTAAAAAAGTCACAGCAAATAAAATTTTCAGAATTCACAGTGTATAGTATGTACAACAGCAAAGAGCTTGTTTACATTTTACAGTAATATTGTGAAATATTATTCCAATTTAAAACAGCTGTTTTCTATGTCAATATACAGTAAAGTGTAATTTATTCCTGTGATCAAAGCTGAATTTTCAGCATCATTACTTCAGTCTTCAGTGTCACATGATCCTTCAGAAATCAATCTAATATGATGATTTGATGCTCAAGAAACATTCATTATCATTATCAATGTTGAAAACAGTTGTGTACAATTTTTTTTTAAATTTTAAAATAGAAAGTTCAAAAGAACAGCATTTATTTAAAATAGAGTATTTTCTAACATTATAATTGTCTTTACTGTAACTTTTGATCAGTTTAACTCATTGTGGCAAGGGGGGCGTGGTTCAGCGAAGTCTGCAGCGGGAGAGAGAGGCAGGAGACGCACGGTGAATGAGTGGATTAAGCGCAAATAACAAACACCTGTCTCTTGTTTCAGTAATTGGCGTGGAGAGAGTATAAAACGCCAGGAGAAGCAGGGAGCGAGAGAGAGAGAGAAGGACTACTGGCTGCCACATACACCCACACAGTCTGGAGCTCATCTGTTGTGAAATTTTGGTACTTTATGACCGTTTTGTGCCTGTCTGCACACCCTTTGATTTTGTTGTTTAATAAAAAGCAGTCAGTAGTCCAGCCGACCCTGTCCTCTTCCTTCCTTACATATACGAACATTGTTACACTGGTGCCGAAACCTGGGAAGGAAGACGGAAGCCGCCGCCATGCAAACGCCCTCTGCTGCACCATTTGCAGAGATTATTACATCCCTCGCGGTCATGCAGCAAGATCAACACCAGGCCCTGCTGGAGTTGCGACCGGTTTAGGAGAGGCGGTTCCAGGCCGTCCTCCAAGCCCAGCAGGAAGACCGCGAGAGGTTCCGGAGCTGGATTGACCGGGAGGTTCGACCGGAAGCCACGGAACAACGAGCTGTGCCCGCCCACCTCCCTCTCAACAAAATGGGGCCTGGGGACGACCCGGAGGCATTCTTAGACTTATTTGAGAAGACGGCAGAGGTCTGTGGATGGCCTCGGGACCAGTGGCCGATGCGCCTGGTCCCACTGCTCTCCGGGGAGTCCCAGGTAGCGGCGTAGCAGCTTCCGGTGCAGAATCTCCTGGTCTTCGATGACCTGAAGAGGGCCATCATCCAGCGGGTCGGCCGGAGCCCAGAAGAACACCGCCAGCGGTTCCGTTCTCTGGAACTGGCTGAGTCCGGCCGGCCCTTCGTGATGGCCCAACAGCTCCGGGACTCCTGCCGCAAATGGTTGCTGGCCGATGGAAGTGACGTGGAGAGCATCATCGATCGTGTGCTACTGGAGCAGTTTATCACTCGGCTCCCAAGGAGAACGGCTGAGTGGGTCCAGTGCCACCGTCCCACGTCGCTGGAGTCGGCCATCCATCTCGCAGAGGAACACATGGTGGCGTGCCCCGGGTCGGCGAACCCCTTCCATCTGCTTCTCTCTCTCCTTCTCTCTCTCGACCTGTCCCTCTACCTAGGTCCCGTCCGCCTGGCCCTCCTCGAGTCCCGCCCCGGGGGCGGGCGGAAGTAACCAGAGTCCCTACGCGGCGCCACGAGTCCCGCCCAGGACCCCGCTCCTGTTTCTCCGCTCTCTCTACGTTAGCTGCTTAATCCTCTCTCTGCCACTGGAGCGGCGGGGAGGTCTGGGCCGGCCTGCTGGCGTTGCGGGGACCCGGACCATTTTATAGACAGGTGTCCGGTTATGGAGGTGGGGACAACGGTCAAGGGGTCCCGGATGTCCCGCAGGCTGCCCCCGGTCATGCTGGATGGTACCAAATACCTGTGAGTATTAAGGGGGGTACCAATCAGGCATTGGTGGATTCAGGGTGTAACCAAACCTCGATTCATCAAAGTCTGATACAATCCGGGGCATTGGATACGAGCCGCATGGTTAAGGTGCGGTGTGTGCACGGGGATGTGGTGGAATATCCTATTGTGCCAATCATTATCCAATTCCGGGGCCAAAAGCATAGTGTTGAGGTGGCAGTTAACCCGCACCTCCGGCATCCGTTAATTTTGGGAACCAATTGGCCAGCGTTTACAGAATTATTGGGGGCTTTATGTACGGATGCCTCTTGGGGAAAAAATGCACAGGAGGGGAACGCGAGTGTGCAGGCGGGAGAGACTGAACCGGGACCACTGAGTACTGCCTCAGGGGAACAGAGCGAAATTGAGAGACTTATTCTCTCGGAGCGCGATGATTTTCCCCTGGAGCAGTCTCAGGATGAGACGCTGAAACGTGCATTTGAACAGGTCAGTACCATCGACGGACAGCCTCTCCATCCTGGACAACTGCTTACCTATCCATATTTTGCAATTGTTAAAAATAGGTTGCATCGAGTGACCCAAGACGCTCAGACAAAAGAAGATACAACCCAGTTATTAGTTCCTAGGAGCCGCCGGGAAATTCTTTTTCTGGCGGCTCATTCTAATCCAATGGCTGGTCATTTAGGACAGGTGACGACACTAAATCGCCTCATGACCCGATTTTTTTGGCCGGGCATTCACGAGAATGTGCGCAGGTGGTGCGCGGCTTGTCGTGAATGTCAGTTGGTAAACCCACCAGCCACCCCAAAAGCACCTTTGCGCCCACTTCCATTAGTGCAGGTCCCCTTCGAAAGAATTGGTATGGACCTCATCGGGCCATTAGAGCGATCAGCAAGAGGGCATCGTTTTGCATTAGTCATTATGGATTATGCAACACGATATCCAGAAGCAGTGGCTCTCCGCAACATTTCCGCTAAGAGTGTTGCTGAGGCACTGTTTTCTTTAATCTCCCGAGTGGGGATTCCGAAAGAAATCCTCACTGATCAGGGCACGGCGTTTATGTCACGGACGTTACGCGAACTTTACAAGTTATTGGGCATTAAATCGATTCGTACCAGCGTCTTTCACCCACAAACGGACGGGCTGGTCGAACGTTTTAATCGCACGCTTAAAACAATGATTCGTAAATTCGTGCAGGAAGACGCCAAAAATTGGGATAGATGGTTGGAACCCCTGTTGTTTGCTGTGCGAGAGGTCCCGCAAGCCTCCACGGGGTTTTCCCACTTCGAGTTACTCTATGGTCGTCAGCCCAGGGGGGTGTTAGATGTCATAAGAGAAACTTGGGAGGACGGACCTTCTCAATCCAAAAACGAAATTCAGCATGTTCTGGACCTGAGAACAAAACTCCACACTTTGGGGCGGCTCTCTATGGAGAATTTGTTACAGGCCCAGGACAAACAGAGCAGGCTGTATAACAGGGGGACCAATTTGCGTAAATTTGCACCGGGAGATAAAGTGCTTGTATTGCTCCCAACGTCAAGTTCTAAATTACTTGCAAAGTGGCAAGGACCGTTTGAGGTCACACGGCAAGTTGGAGAGCTCGATTATGAGGTAATACGCTCAGATAGGAGAGGAGCACGTCAAATTTATCACCTCAATCTCCTGAAAAAATGGAATGAAGGAGAATCAGTGATGCTGGCGACGGTGATTAGCGGAGAGGATGATCTTGGGCCAGAGGTGAATATAAAAAAACAATCTCTCGCACTGGCCCCAGGGGGAGATCATCTCTCGCCCTCCCAGCTCATTGATTTAACCAAATTACAGGTAGAGTTTGCTGATGTGTTTTCTCCCCTACCTGGCCGTACAAATCTCATTCAGCACCATATCGAGACAGAGCCGGGCGTGGTGGTTCGCAGCCGGCCATATCGCTTACCTGAACACAAGAAAAAAGTAGTTCAGGAAGAATTAGGTGCGATGCTTGAAATGGGGGTAATAGAAGAATCCAACAGTAACTGGGTGAGCCCGATAGTTTTGGTTCCTAAAACGGACGGCTCGGTGCGGTTCTGTGTGGATTATCGCAAGGTGTCGAAATTCGACGCATATCCAATGCCACGGGTTGACGAATTGCTTGACCGGCTCGGTACGGCTCGTTTTTACTCGACATTGGACATTGGACTTAACTAAGGGTTATTGGCAGATCCCCTTGTCTCCATTATCCCGAGAAAAAACAGCTTTCACAACGCCGTTCGGATTACACCAATTTGTTACACTTCCATTCGGGCTGTTTGGGGCACCGGCTACCTTTCAGCGACTGATGGACAGGGTGCTACGGCCCCATGCTGCATATGCTGCTGCCTATTTTGACGATATCGGGGACGGGGGGGCTGGACGGCTCCTCGGCCTGAGTCGGGCAGTGGGGGTATGTGGCAAGGGGGGCGTGGTTCAGCGAAGTCTGCAGCGGGAGAGAGAGGCAGGAGAGTGAGTGGATTAAGCGCAAATAACAAACACCTGTCTCTTGTTTCAGTAATTGGCGTGGAGAGAGTATAAAACGCCAGGAGAAGCAGGAGCGAGAGAGAGAGAGAGAAGGACTACTGGCTGCCACATACACCCACACAGTCTGGAGCTCATCTGTTGTGAAATTTTGGTACTTTATGACCGTTTTGTGCCTGTCTGCACACCCTTTGACTTTGTTGTTTAATAAAAAGCAGTCAGTAGTCCAGCCGACCCTGTCCTCTTCCTTCCTTACATATACGAACATTGTTACACTCATCCTTGATGAATAAGTATTGATAAATTTTATTTCTATCCCCCAAAAATAAAATTAAAATTCTTACTGACCCCAAACTTTTGTTGTTTAATGTTACAAAAGATTTAGATTTCAGACAAATGTCAAGTCAAGTCAAGTCAAATTTATTTATATAGCGCTTTTTACAATTGGTAATTGTTTCAAAGCAGCTTTACATATTAGAAGCACAGAAAAAAGATAAGTGGTTAAAAATAAGCTGTACAAGCAAGCGTGGTAATATGTAACATATACAAGATGGTGCTACATTAAGCCAATGTCGGCTGACTCCCAGGGGTGGAAAAAACCCCCTAGGAGAAAATGATTGACTGGCCTGTCAATCATCTTACATCCTCCACAAATGCTGTTCTTTTGAACTTTCTATTCATCATAGCATCATGAAATAAAAATTTAAATAACTGTTTTCAACATTGATAATGATCATAAATGTTTCTTGAGCATCAAATCATCATATTAGATTGATTTCTGAAGGATCATGTGACACTGAAGACTGGAGTAATGATGCTGAAAATTCAGCTTTGATCACAGGAGTAAATTACACTACTGTATATTGACATAGAAAACAGCTGATTTAAATTGGAATAATATTTCACAATATTACTGTTTTTGTTTGTATTTTTAATCAAATAAATGCAGGCTTGGTGAGCAGAAGATACTTCTTTTAAAACATTAAAAAATCTTACTGACCCCAAACTTTTGAACGGTAGTGTATATCAGCATGATAACAACTACCTTAAATGACCAAAACCATCTTTCGAAAAATTTTATTTGAAGCGTAATTAATTTTTTTGTTTTGACTCATTCCCGTTCATTTGAAGGGAGAGGGCGAGGTTTATGACCTGTACTGCATCCAGCCACCAGGGGGCGATCAAAGCGCCCACAGCCTCACTTTTCAGGACATATGAGGCACACCCATGCTGCGTCCCAATTCGCCTACTTATACTACGCCCTAAAAGTATGTACTCTTTTTGTGAACAAAAAGTACTTACTTTTGAGTGTGTAGCAAAAGAGTAGACAAGCTTTGGGACATACTATCACGTCATACAATCGCGTCTCTATCGCATCCGGTCACCGTAAAACTGGCCTGTCAATCATCTTACATCCTCCACATTTCATTTAGTTAATTTCCTACTGTATCGGAGAGAAATGCAGCACATTGATCTGTAATTGCGGGTCTTTCATGTGGAGAACTCTCCTCATATTAATTAATGCATGATGCATTTAAAAGTTAATGGCCAATCGGATCTTTATAAAAGTCCACATTGGTATTTGCAGATGAAAAATAACACGGATAACATTAAATAAATATTTTCTATCAGGTTGAACTGATTATTAGTCACTCAAACCTCTCAGTGTCGATCGCGCATATCCGCTATGTTTTGTAGTTTTTTAACACTTTTTACTCGTGTTTGTAGTTCTGAACTGAATCCTTGTCCGACGCGCAATGGGCTATGGGCAATATTAGCCTTTATAGTGTGCACGGATCCACACTTCAAAAATCTACCAGAAATAGTAGACCATCCGGGGACTTTTGAAATACTCTTTTCAACATACTATGCTTTGGGACACACTTATTTTAATCTCACATACTATTTAGGATGGATAGTATGCACATTGGGACGCAGGGCCAGTTCTAAGACACTTCAGCAGGCCTTTAATGTTGAATGGATTCTTCTGATAATGTCGGTTAGAGCAACAACGTAATGTGCATGATGTCACTTTCTGTTGCTCAGTAAACTTAAAAATAATAATTTTAGCATAAGGGTTTACTCAAAAATGTTGAACAGCATAAAAATAAAACTAAACTCCTTGTTCAGAAAATGTAATTGTGTTAAGTTGCAGTGATTTCACAGACTTTAATTGCAGTGTATTAGTAGTACTGTTCAGGTTTACAGTGCAAGTGCATCAATGAGCCTTGGCCGGCCATGACCCTGTCGCCGGTTCATCACTGTTCCTTCCTTGGACTACTTTTGATTGATCCTGACCACTGCAGACGAGGAACACCCCACAAGAGCTGCAGTTTTGGAGATGCTCTGACCCAGTCGTCTAGCCATCACAATTTGGCCATTGTCAAACTCGCTCAAATTCTTACACTTACCAATTTTTCCTGCTTCTAACACATCAACTTTGAGGACAAAATGTTCTCTTGCTGCATAATATATCCCACTCACTAACAGGTGCCATGATGAAGAGATTCACTACACCTGTCAGTGGTCATAATGTTATGCCTGATCGGTGTGCGTGTGTGTGCGTGCGTGCATGCGTGTTTTTGCCTTGGGGGCAGTCGTGACCTTGGGGCAGTCGTGGCCTAATGGATAGAGAGTCGGACTTGTAACCCAAAGGTCATGGGTTCGAGTCTCAGGTCCGGCAGGGATTGTCGGTGAGGGGAGTGAATGTCCAGCGCTCTCCCCACCCTCAATACCACGACTGAGGTGAGACCCTTGAGCAAGGCACCGTACCCCCAACTGCTCCCCGGGCGCCGCAGCAATGGCTGCCCACTGCTCCGGGTGTGTGTTCACGGTGTGTGTGTTCACTGCTGTGTGTGTGCACTTGGATGGGTTAAATGCAGAGCACAAATTCCGAGTATGGGTCACCATACTTGGCCACGTCACTTCACTTTTTTTCACTCACTTTTGTGACATATTAGGACACAAATGTGTATAATGACATGGGTATGACATAGGTTTTACAAGGAGAGGGTGACTTATGAGGACATACCCCATGTCCCCACTTTTCAAAAGGCTTATAAATCATACAGAATGAGTTTTTGTGAGAAAGTAAAAGTGTGCACAGTTTCCTGTGATGGTTAGGTTTAGGGGTAGGGGTAGTGTAGGGGGATAGAAAATACGGTTTGTACAGTACAAAAACCATTACGCTATGGAATGTCCCCACAATTCACAAAAACGAACGTGTGTGTGTGTGTGTGAAATTGTGATCAAACAAACCAACTAATATGATTCTTTAAAAACCGACAGTTTGATATTTTATCTAAAATATTCAATGATAAATGGAGACATAAAAATGAACTGCATAACATGAATTACCCCTCCCACTTCACTTCCATCACATAAATATCTCACATTTAGTGACAGAAGAAAAAATAAATCTGGCACTACATATTTGATAGCAAAGAAGTTCTCCTCAATGCATACATATTACATTTGCGTGTGACCCTATAAAACAGCATTTCTTTCAATTCAATGAGTTTCTTCAAGTTAGATGGAGGAAACATTCTGAAGGATCTGCATTTGCATTCTGTTTGGAGAACTTCATAAGACGAAGATGATACAGGGTCGAGAATATTCCATCATTAAATGACATCACATATAAAATCTGTCAGAGCTGGCAGCTCACCCGTGTGTTTGAAACAAAGAAAATAAACTATTAATCTGCTGCATTCATATAAAAAGAGCCTGAAGCTGCAAATACCTCAGAAATGTTCCTTAAGCCTTCATAGCATTTTCTCGCATTGCTTTACAGCTGATTCTATTACTCATGCAGGGTGGTCAGCATTCTGGTTTTGTCTCATTACACGAACCATGGGTTTACTACTCTCTCTCTCTGAGTTAGGAGCCACTTATTGCACATCATAAGCTGTGCTTGATTAGAGCAGTGCCATGGGGTAGCCCTAGGGCACATTATGAGTTTGGTTTTTCTGACAGGAGCTCTCATAATAACATGTAACAAGGAGAGAGCTGCTGTGTAAATTACATATATATATATATATATATATATTAGTGCTGTCAACGTTAACGCGTTAATGCATACGATGAATTTTTTTCAGTTTAACACGTAAAAAATATTTAACGCAATTAATGCAGCATCTGTTTTTTCCATCATTCTTTGGCTAGCATTACATTATAAAGTATGATCACGCTCTTATTCATGCAAATGCTTTTAATCCAGTCAAGCAAGACAAGACAAAAGAGAATGCGCTGTCTGTGAATGTCCTGAAAGAAAGACGCACGCACGAATCATGTGCCCAGACAGCACACCAGAATTGCGTTCTCCTTCGCACTTGAACGAACAATGACCTGTGTTTGGGAAAGTTACTTTTAAAAGTAATACATTACAATATTGTGCTACTCCCTAAAAAAATAACTAATTGCATTACTTAGTTACTTTTTATGAAAAGTAATGTGTTACATTACTTTGGGTTACTTTTTCTCACCTGGGCTGGGGTGGGCTTGCTTGATTGTTTTTTAATAACAACAAAAAAGTTCTATTTTTAGCAAATGTTAAAGGGTTACTTCACCCAAAAATGAAAATTCTGTCATTTATTACTTACCCTAATGCCGTTCCACACCCGTAAGACCTTCGTTAATCTTCGGAACACAAATTAAGATATTTTAGTTGAAATCCGATGGCTCCGTGAGGCCTGCATAGGGAGCAATGACATTTCCTCTCTCAAGATCCAGAAAGGTACTAAAAACATATTTAAATCAGTTCATGTGAGTACAGTGGTTCAATATTAATATTATAAAGCGACGAGAATATTTTTGGAGCGCCAAAAAAAACAAAATAACGACTTATTTAGTGATGGCCGATTTCAAAACAATGCTTCAGGAAGCACCGCAGCACAAACGAATCCCCAAAAGTAATCTGATTATGTAACTTAAGTTACTTGCAATGCATTACCCCCAACACTGACAAACACATACACAATTAAGCCAAAATGTCAGTTTTGTCGAGTATCCCCTAAGAGCAGTCTTAAATTAGTTAAATAAAGTCTTCAATGAACTTAAAGAGTTGTGAGAAAATGAGATGTGTCATGTTTGATAGTGGAAGGTCTTAAAGTGACAGCAGCCACTAATGCTGTCTGTCATTTATGTTAATCAAAGAACAAAGGTAACAGAGAAAATTTCTTACTGCTCTTGACTAAAGAACTTTTGTAGCTTTAACCCTTAAATGCATGAATGTTTCGCCAGTCATTCTTACATATTCGGGTCTTTAGCGACCTGGATCTATATCTAAAACGGATGGATCGCTACCTGTCACGATAATATAAAACTCCGCTGATGTTAGAGTAACAATTACAGAAGAATAAAATAGAACATATTTTGTTACCTTTTGGAACTTGGAAGGGTTCAGTTTGAGCAGATGTTTTATGCCATCATCACTGTCCTCGTCAGAGCTCATTTCCCAGTACATTCAGCAAATGATAGTTTTGAGAATATGTTTGAGATCGCAAATATGAGCCCATTCGCAATCTCAAAAAGCTATATCATTTTCAACATCTTCAAAATCAATATTTTGATCGCTGATAGCTTCACCAGATCCTCCATCAAGTGACAGTGACAGTCATATTTGACCGCATTCAGTACTTGCTCTGCAGTTAATTGCTGAGTCATTTCATGTTTTGCCTATTCTCTTTTATTTTCTGTCAGAATGAAACATCACTTCATCATTGTGTATCAGACATTGGTGAATTCACAAGGTGAATTGCGCTTATTCCGTCATCAAAGATTCAATTATTGTTGTACAGAAAAAAATATACATGCACTGATACACACCTCGGGTCGTTAGTGACCCTATACAATTTTTACAAAAAATGAATGGGAAAACAGGCATTCTTTTAAAATGTTATGATTTTTTTCTTGTTATATTGTTTATAATTAATTGATTGAGGAATACTAAGAAGGTTGATCTTTAAAAAATGAATGAGGAGGAGGGTAGTGAATGACATCCCAGGTCGATAAAGACCCAAGGTATTCATTTAAGGGTTAATAGGATTAATCTATGTTTAATTTAGAATTTATGCAGTGCAGACTGTTTGATAACTTTATTTAATTTCTGTATATTTCCTACCTGTTCAACAGGTAGGAAGGGCACAGGTAAATATGACATTTATTATGGGTTTATGTGAGAATTCACTTGTTATATATTTTTTGAAGCATAATAAATTTTAAAATTGATAGCTTTTTGAATTACACTGTACATATTGAATGGCTATAATGGTTTAAAATTGAAAAAAAGAAGTGATACTGGCCTTCATTCATAAAAAGATGCTATTAAACAAGTATTTTAAATATACTGTCTTTAAGTTGTTTCTACATCAATTTGGAGATTACCTGTGAAATTATTACATTATTAAATATATTAAAAACTTGAAAAAAAATGTGCAATTAATCTAGTTAATTGTTTTAAACGATTGACAGCACTATAGTGTTGTCAATCGATTAAAACAATTAACTAGATTAATCAAATTTTTTATATATATAAAATACACACACATTTAATTTAAATATCACGTGTAAAGTCGACTGTATATCCAACAGATCTGTAGGAAATGTAGGGCGGAACTTAATTTTGTCCATCGGGAATTAATTGGATTTGCATTATTGTGGTTTGCTATCAGTGTCATGTGAGTGACAGGTTTTCCCGCCCTCGTGCCAGTAATCAGAGAAGCGTCGTCATTGTAAGGGCACATGAATGTAAAAAAAAAAATAATGATGTGCACTGATAAATAATTTATAATAAATACTGCAATATTCCATAAAAAATAAGAACTGTCAATATTGATTTTATGGTGACTTTTTAAATATTATGGTTTGAAAAGGTGATGCTATTTTTGTCATGTTCCCGAGTGCAATGCCAGTTTTACTTATTCTTAATTTTTTGTGCAGTATATTAACAATATTACAGTTTTTACCATTCAATATTACCATTTCTTTTGTAGAAGAATTATATATCTTTTTCAGTCACCCATAATTATATATGCTGAGGTTAAAATTGTGCAAAACAACCAAGGGTCACAGTTTAAGCTCAGTGTTTGATAATCTGCCTGCTGGTTCCCATCATTGCTATGAGGAGGACATTGTAGACCCCCGTTGCTTAACTATGGGTCTTGTTTGAAGCATTGCTGTGTCTGCCAAGACCCCCAGAGTTGTTGTCATGCTTGTAATGCCTCCTTCATTTGCTCTCTGTGTGTGTTTTGTTTACTCTGGGCAGTTCTCTCTGGGTATGCTCAGGAATGACTATCCAGCCCCCAAGATCTAAGATTGGATTGTAAAGATGCCTTAGGTGAAGTTAGGGTGAAACCTAAGGGAGAGAAAGAACTGTCCGACAGAGAAATCTTGACATCATCCCTCGAGTGATGAACTGCAGAGAATCTGGTTTAACCTTACTTACTATGGGCTCCCCAAGTACACTCATCATTTGTCTCTTTCTCTCACTCTCTGTCTCTTATTCTCTTTTGTTTCATTTATCTTCTTTGTCTAGTTCTTCTTATTCTTAAATTGGTTTCACTGGTTTAAGTCATTTGAAGCTTTCTAAAGGCTTCTATGTACAAACCAAATGTGCAAATCTTAAACAGGTTATTGTTTGTCCTTTCAGTCCTATCAATTTCATTATCATGATCATATTTGGGGTACAACAGGGTTAAAGGCCCCCCAGGGTAAAAGATCCTTTTGATTTTATTTAATCCCAAAACGCAAAATTGCAAATAAACGCCACTCTCTTTACAGATGAACACCCCATTACTTTGGCAGAGGAGGAAAATGCTGAATGGTTTCACAGCAAATAAATGTTTATATATAATTACAGGGTAATTTTAAAATATATCTATGTAAATATATTTTCGACTAGTTTTATTTCTTCATTTTATTGAGAGCAATTTTTTTTAATCTAAATATATTTTTATTTTCTATTTGCATTGGGATCTGAAGGATTAAAGAAAATATTTAATAGAAATTTTTCAATTTGAAAAATAGATTTCTTTACACTGGGCTGATTACAACATATATTCATAATATACTGTATTTGAAATATATTATGGCAAAAAATATGTATTTTTGCCATATGGGACCATAATCACCAACCTTTCAATGGAAAACAATTATGCGTTTTGGCTGTTCATTTACAAGACAATGGCGTTTTGGGTGACTGAAAACACAAACTTTTGAAAACGGGTTTCAAAGTGCAAGATTTTGAAAATGATACCGCTCTGTAGTCTCCGTGTAAACTACACATGCATATCACATGTTCAGTCAATATTTGCGTAGTATTTCTTTACAAAGTGACATGCATAATACAGTGTTTTTAATTGTTTTTGCGAATCCGTATAAACGGGGATCATTTTGACAACATTTTCGTCTGTACGTTTTCATTTTTAGTACATTGTTGTGTAAACTTACCTTCAGTCATGTTTTGGCTCACCTTTGACTATTTACTGTATATGCATTGCCTGGCAGTTACACATTTTTGAACATGAGCAAGTTTGTACCATATTTAGCACTTTGTCATTACTCCACATTTCCTACTTATCTTTATTAACTTTTAATAAGTGGGATTCACTTATTGCCAACAGCCACACAGCTAGAACAAGGTCTCCATGACAACATCTCAGTGCCTCTGCAACCTGCCCTGTGGGTTCCACACACTGTCGGATTTTCAAAACAACTCACTGGTGTTCGGTCAGTGGAATTGTGTCACGCACGGGCATCTCTGATTGTTCTCTCACAGCTAGATTTGTCAGTGGAGAACTTTTCTAAAGGAAAAAAAAAACTTTGTGGGCTTCCATGCAGCCTCTCAGAAAATAAGTTTTGGTAGGTTTCAAAGTGTCAACCTTGTCTTGACTCTGCTTAGACACAACAATATAAGACATGACTCAGCAGGAAGCCCTGAGGTCCATTTAGTTCAGCCTAAACTTAGAAATTCTGGGACAATGACATGACAATAAATTACCTAAACTTTCAGCAAGGCGCAGTTCACTAACAATGGGCATTCAGCAGGATCGCACACAGCACTTTAAACAAAGAACAGACTATTTTTTGAACACATGCAGTGACCTTTTCAAATCATAATCGACCTTGAAGTATTATTGATGCAAATTTTTAGCTTTTAAAGGCTTTCATGGGCCAGGAAACAAAAAACAGCCAACACATTTTAGCAGTTTGACAAATGTCTCAGACAAATTAAATGTATACTGATTTCATTTATGTTATCTATCTATCTATCTATCTATCTATCTATCTATCTATCTATCTATCTATCTATCTATCTATCTATCTATCTATCTATCTATCTATCTATCTATCTACCTATCTATCTATCTATCTTCAAATTTTTAAACCTTAGTCTAGTTCCCAACTGCGGTTCTCAAACACTTAATGCTATACAAGCATGCCCTTTTTTTTTCTTTTTTTTTTTTTAGAAATTATGCATTAACCTTTTCTAAAAAATAATAAAACGAAAACCTCTATTTTTAAAGTCTCCCTAAAACCATTCAAGACATAAATAATTTGCAACTGAGACAGCCAACCTGTGTCAGAAGCAGTGAACAGAGATGTAAAGCACAATGAGGGAAATAGTAATGCTGATGGCAAACTGAAATTAGTATTCATGGCTGTGTGCTTTTTTGGGGGGTGGGGCTTGCACACTGAATTTTTTTACAGAAGAAAAATAGAGGCAAAGAATCTCATAAATTCTTTTCCCTTTAGGGACACATTTTAAGCTTCCTCTTATCTCAAGGTAAAATTCAGAATTTCTCACAGCATATCGGGGATCAGAAATTAGGAGGCAAAATACGCATGAAGCCGCTAATGGTGTTAGATCTAAAGCGTGAGAAGTGGCTCCATGAAATCTCAGTAAATTTTGAGACACGGTGGCTGATGAGTGAAGCAAGCTCGACTCCAGTCTGGATTAGAACATCATAAGTCTGAATAATTCTGTTTCTGGCCCAAGGGTTTTATCCAGGCTTCTCAGCAAGCTTATTTTTAACTTTTGACACCATGTTATCAACATATTTTTCATTTCGTTGTCTCATGGAGCCGTGTGTCCTGTCAAATAATGAATTGTCAATGCAGCGGTAAACACGTTGAGATCGACCGTTCAACATAGTAGTTTAAACCACTTATGATTTTTTCTTTTTTTGTCATTTGCAGACACAGCACACAACAGATCTGTGGCAACAGTCTCAAATTGTTGATCTCCCCTTGCTTCTAGCCAGTCCATCTGTGTTCATTCTTTTGTCTGCCGAATCTGTAATAAACATTATGATCTCTATCTGCTTCAGAGGCCCTCGGTAGAGCTGGAACAAGCACTTAGAAGAGATAATGTAAGAGTGAGAGCGAGTAACAGTTAATGGGTCTACTCTCCATGCAGCAGTCTTATTTCAGCTTCTATCATTGCAATAAACAGCCAGATAAACAACTGCATTTAGAAAGGACCGTTAATTCGCCTCTCTAGAACATTTCAAACATGGTCATGTGATTTCCCTACATTGCTACATTGAAGAAATTATGCATTAGAGGCACTTACTTGTTCATGAGGCAGTTAACATTTAAATGGTGTGGTTTGGGCAAATGATGATAATAATAATAACAACAATAAAGCTTAGAATAAGATAAAAGCATCCTCAAGTGAGGTAATGGCTTGAACATTTCCTTTATTCTTTTTGGGAGCACCAACTATAGGATACATACAGTACTGTGGCGTCAAAAAAGTATTTTCTCCCTATTTCTATATTTCCCTATTTTAGTATTTGGAGAACTAAATGGTTTTCCACACACAATTTACTATTGCACAAATGGAACCTGAGAAACGATAGAGCATTTATTATTTTGTGATTTTCTTAAAAAAATAATAATAATAAAAAATACATTAAGGCATGATTTTCTGTAAAGCTGCTTTCAGATATATGGATTGAAAAGCATTATACAAATTATTTTAATGTGACCTGAAATAGAATGAAAATAGTTAGACTCATATCACACATGTTTGATATGTAAATGTCTTTTTAAACATCCTTAAATACTGAAATCAAGTTAACTTTAGGCCACTCCAAAATTTTACTTTTGATTCTTTTTAGCTTTTCAGATCTGATGGTTCTATATTTTGGATCCTGTGGTGGTATTGGTTAGTGCTGTGGTTCGAGTCCAGGAACCTTAGAAATTACTTTGTAAGCCTTTCCAGACAAATGTATCAATGTCCCCCTATTTTAATCTACTTCTAGATGTTTTGATTATGGCAGGGGTGTCCAGTGCTGTTACTGGAGGGCCACTATCCCACAGAGTTTAGCTCCAACCAGCTAATCAAGATCTTCAGGATTACTAGAAACTTCCAGGCTGTTAGAAAGGTTGGAGCTAAACTCTGCAAGACATTGGCCCTCTAGGAGCAGAACTGGATACCCCTGGATTATATAGTATTATTTGAGAAAGGTGTGTTTTACAGGGAGTGGATGTGAGCATTGTAAGGGCTATTTGCATTGGAAAAAGCAAAATGTATGATAGATTACAGCAGAGTCTTCATTCATACATTTATGTGCTGTCTGGAAGCCCAGATTTTCTGTATGATGATTGGTCAGGCTCTCAAATGAGAGTAATTTCATGGCAAATAATTGAATGTACATGATTGACAGTGTTTGAAATTGCTGGCACTCAGAGATAGAGTTGTCTGGCATAACATTTACTTTGCATTCATAATCTTTTGACTTGTCAATATGAGTCTAATGCAAATCATTTATCTGGCTATAGTAGTAGTGCAGATATCAAATTAAATAAATAAAAAGACTTTGCAAGACATTGACCCTCCATGAGCAGGATTGGACACCCCTGGATTGTGGCATTATTTTCTTATGGACTCTCTGATTACATCTCTCTTATGGAAAGTTTCAATATAAGTGCAATTCACAATCAACAGGACTGGTCAAGCTGTGTTAATCTAATCTGTGTCTCCTAAATCTATCAACAACAAAAAAATTGATCAAATAATACATTAAAAACTATTAGAGTTATCAAAGTACATACTTCGATACCAAGTCGGTACTAAAATTTAAAAAATGTGATGCTCTGAGTGCTGTTGAGCAGATTCATAAACACCTCTGATTGGCCATTGTGTTCACGCACTCATTGGATATGTCTGTGATTGGCTTCAATGATCAACACTTCAAAAACGTTGTAAATAGTCATCAATGATGCTCTTCACAGAGTGCTTACACAGATACACACAGGTTGCCTGGAAAATCTAGCCTCACCACTGTACCAGCGGATGAGTCTGGTCGGCCATTGAATCAATTCGATTTCTAGGGCGGAGCAAATCCGAGCAAACAGGAAGCGGAGTAAACCAATCAGAGAAGGGCGGATATGATGTTAGCAAAGCGACGAGAGTCAACAGCGAAAAGTAAATAATTAATGTGTTTTTGGTCATTTAAAACTGAATTCACGGCTGAATAGAACAAACTCTCGGGTCTCCCGTGCGCAATCTTTGTTGATATTGAAGGGACTTTCGCCGCACTAGAGTGACGCTGTTTGCGTCACTGAAATTAACAAATCTGATTGCACGGTACGGTTTGGAGTTGACTCAAATCGCGACGGCGGGCGGACTGACCAGACTGATATATCTTGTAGAAGATATATCAGTCTGGCCTTGCCAGGCAAACACACAGGAGCGTTTGAAAGTAGGCGTCTATCGCAGACCAGTCCGCTGATAGATGCCTACTTTCAAACACTCCCGCTTCGGCTTTCAAAACGCTTTCATATTCAAACACTTCCGTGTGCTTTCAAATGCTCCTTGTATGATCATTGTAGCCAAGCACAGACGACGAGCACGTGAACACAATGGCCAATCAGAGGTGTCTATGAATCCACTCAACAGTGCTCAAAGCGTCACATTTTTAAAATTCAGTACCATCTCAAAATACAGCTTATGCGCCACACTGTTACCATCTTTGTCTGTCCCTCAGCTGCATTAGTCATTGAATAAAAAATGTATTTCCCCTTTTTATAGATTTCTGAGTGTTTGGTTGCCAGTACCATTTAGCTGTATTAAATCCTTGGCCTTGTTTACTTAACCACTGAAACACTGAATGTTTTCAAAACCGGTCCACTTGCATGAGACAATTATTTAGTTATGTAAAGTCGAGGTTTCATTAAACAAGGTTCCTTAGAAGTACTTATGTGGTTAAGAGGGTAATTTCTGCCTCAACATACTCCACTTATTAGCCACTCTGTTGATGAACAATCAGAATTGCTTAAAGCTCTTATGCAATTGTAATAACGGAGCAATTTCCTTTTGTACTTTCAATAACAACCAGGTTCCAAACAAACCATTCCTAAGGATTTTATATACATAAATTTGGGTGGTGAGGAGGCAGATCGGAGGGCTCAGATGCTTAGGAGTGAAACATACCTAGACTATTAGTGTGTGGCAGCTTTAGCCACTATCCATTTCACCTGTCCGTCCAAAAGCCTTCACTCAGTGACAGACCTTAAAAAAAAAAAAGGAGGGTATGATGGCAGCTGCAGGCAGTCAGAGTGTCCCCAGCATCTGGGTGGCACTTAAACAGGCAAAATGGAGAAGGGTGAGGAAAGAAAGTGTGTCCCTTAATATTGTGATTTCTCCATGTTAAGATTCTTCTCACACCGCCAGTGCAGCACGCACGGCAGGGGTACAAATGCAGCCTGTGCAATCTGTCTGTGGAGAGTTACTTTCTTTTCCCCTTTATCATTATACAACTGCTTCTGTGCCTCTCTTTTTTCTCTATTCTCATTCCCCTGTTTCCCCATCCCCATGCAGCCCCTGAGGAGGGAAGTAATTGAAGGTTCAGATCTCTTCGGTTCCGGATTTCTTTACATTCCGAAAGCTTACGAAATATGGCTCATTTCAACCTGTGAAAGTTATGATGCTTTACCTGAGTGGATACAAACATCAAACATGTACAGACTAGTGAAAATAACTGAAAACACATGCAATATATGTATTTGTTTATATTCTTTAACACAACAGCTGAAGAAGCACACTTAGCCCAAAAATGTCATTTCATCAAAAATGTGGCAATGGCTTTTGATCTGTACGTTAAAACCATGAATATACAGTGGCCCCAATTTGGACACCACAAATAGTGCACAAATCACACTGTTCAAGTTTGTTAGGTTTCAAAATATAAAGCATTAGTGTTCAAAATGATGATATATAAAGTCTTTGGCAATTTCTGGTTGTCAAACTTTGTGGAACATGTATTGTAGTTAATATGATGAACTACACTTAAAGGGATAGTTCACCCAAAAATTCAATGGTGTCATCATTTACTCATGCCATTCTTAAACTATATGCAAAAGAAGATATTCTAAAAAACAAAAAAACAAAAAAAAAACTTTTGAGTCCAAAAAGCATTGGATTCGATTCATTTTTGAGAAAGATGTTCTCTACAGGGAGTCTATGTGAACATCATACGTGTTATTTGCATTGGAAAAGGAAAAATGTATCTTATATTACAGCAGAGTCTTCATTCATACATTTATGTACTGTCTGGAAGCATAGATTTTCTATATGATGATTGGTCAGGCTTTCAAATGGGAGTAATTTCATGGCAAATAAATGAATGTACATGATTGACAGAGTTATAAATTAAAGGCACTCAGAGATAGAGATTTGACATTTACTTTAAAATTCATCTTTTGACTTGTCAATATGAGTCTAATGCAAATAATTTACCTGGCTGGTAGTATTGCAGATACCAAACGAACTATATAAAAAGATGTCCTGGACACATTTTGCCATTGGTCACTGACATATGTGCTTATTACTGAAAAGCACCAGTCTCACTGATAAAAGTTATATACAAATAAATGTGAATGTGTATTCATTTAATTTAAAAAGGAGCATGAACATTCATTTCTGTCTGCTCTCAAAAATAAAAATAAAAAGTTCCCATTTTTCTCAAAGAAGAAATGAGCAATTATCTGACTTGCACTCAGTGTTTCAGAAATTGAAATAATTGGTATTTTGATCTCATAATATGGACAATTTTGTAACTTTTAAAAAATAAGATTTTGCTGTTTCCTTGAATGTTGTCCCTGCTATTCAACTGCCTGAGCATTTATATAAGCTCATAATAGATGCAATAATATAATTATTTTTAATTGATTCCTTTGGAGACATTGTAGTTGCTACAGACTACTCATTTGAAACATAGATTCCATACAACTTGAATGGTTACTTTAATATATGAAAACTTGTAATACCCAGTAATAAATGTCTAATTGATGACTAATAAATTTCTATTTTGAAATTGCAAGAAAATCATAACAACACTATCAAATATTCTTTCAATCTTTTGAAGGGTAACTCACCCCAAGTCATTCCAAGCCTATGCTTCCTCTGAAATAATAATAATAATAATAATAATTTGGAAAATGTTTTTACCATTTTTTTGTCCATATAATGATAGTCAATTGTCCTTTAAAATATGTAATTTTGTGTTCTGCAGAAGAAGAAGAAACTCATACAGGTTTGGAACAACATGAGGGTAAGTAAACATGACAGACTTTTCATTTTTGGGTTATCCCTTTAAAAGTCCTCCACAAAATGTACAAGGCACTGGTTAAACTAACAAATAAATAAATAAATGCAATTGTCTGTCACAATTCACTAGGAAGACCTATATGTAGTCATGTAAAATTGACTGAAAAAATAAATAAATAAAAAAAACATAAACAAGCCTATGGTGCCCATCAGTAGGATGAGTTATTCCTAGAGAGTGAAAGTTAGAACCAAATAGAGAGAGAAAAGGACAGGCGTGATGAAAGGAATTTGACATGCTTCCTATGAACCACAACATCCTGCAGTCAGTGGAGCCAAACGCAAGTGTGTAGGAGTTTCTCACGCTGATGCTCCTCTACATCTCCTGCAGTGATTAGCCCGTACGCAAGCCTCATAAATCATAAACCCCACTTGGACAGAACATTCAGCGGACGCTTGTCGACAGGACTGCCGTGGGCGGTTCGACACAGTGCTGATAATGTGGAAGTCTGGTGGGAATAGTCAAAAGTTCAGGGCCAGATTATTTGCCCTTGCTTCGCTTGATGCAAGAAAACTATAATTAATATCCTGCTAGTTAAACCTATGACAAGTACACTCCCCTGCAACTCCCTGCTATTGGTTACCTGCTATTGGATTCTGGCAAGAAAAAGCCTGCGCTACTTATTTCTGCAAATAAGAAAAGATAGAATCCAAGAAAGCTGGAAAGGGATTTCTACCTTTTCTCTCACCTGCAGTATTGCACTGTCTCATCTTATTAGTAGGCTAATGCAACTGTCTGTTTTAATACAGGGACTGCTGCTCAGATTTTTAATACAGCTCTTTTTTTTTTTCTTCTTCTTCTCCCACTCCTCATTCTATGTCCCGCTCACCGCTAATCTAAGCCGCTCTGGCAGATGATAAGACAGGCCTCATCCGTTTCCCACACCAACTCTCTCTTGCTAAACTTAACGCATGTTCCTTTAGCTATTCAACAGCCTTTTCAAGAACTCTGAGAAGAGCGGTAGGGGAAGTTTGAAACACCTTTGGGAGAGTTTTTCTTCTTTGTTGTTTAATGTGTTATTCCTGAATCTTTTCTTAGAGGTGATATTGAGTTTTCTTTCTTTTTTTTTCTGTGCCCCTCAAAAGCTTTAAGGCAGAGGTAGTAAAGCTTCTTTGTTTTACGCACAGACAGAAAGCCAGGTCTTAACGTCTTTGAAGTGCACAAAGCATCTGGGCTTACCGCCATCCCAGTGTGGAGAGAAGGACTGATGTCTGGGATGAATTCAAACCTTCAGAATTAGACGCTTGCATTAGACTTTATATGTACTTCTGTTTGGCTAAATGAAGCTAGACCTTGCATACAAATATACCGCAAATCTTCATTCTAGAGCCTGCGGATGGAAGGCAACACTTGCTGTTATCGAACAATTCGCTTGTGTACTTTAATTGTCAGAGGCGCTTTGACAAGGGCGGTGGCCAGTGCTCCCGTGTTAACATGCCCCACTGCCCCGTTTTCTATTTGTGCCGCAAATTAGCTATTCATTTTAAAAACTCCAGTTTTTGAAAGGTTGTTTAAATGACAAAACATTTCACACGTGTAAGCAGAGCATGTTTATTGTGCCTTCCATATTAACAATATTTATCAACACAATCTTTTGCAACATGATTTTATGAAGCAACATAAAATACTAGAGTGATTTGTGAATTGTCTGTCAGGCTTCATGCAAGTTCCATATGTAAAGACATCTATATTTAAACAATCAAGCAACTTATATTTCTGGTTTCATGACAAAAATGTGTGTGAAACTGTAACAGAATTACCTTTTTTCAAAATAATGAATCAAACATAAGATTTAAAGGGTTAGTTCACCCAAAATTGAAAATAATATCATTTATTGCTCACCCTCATGTCGTTCTACACCCATAAGACCTTACTTGTGTACCTTCGGAACACAAATTAAGATATTTTGTTTAAATCCGATTGCTCAGTGAGGCCTGCATTCACAGCAATGGTACTTCCTCTCTCAAGATCCATAAAGGTACTAAAAACATATTTAAAACAGTTCATGTGAGTACAGTGGTTCTACCTTAATATTATAAAGCGACGAGAATACTTTTTGTATTCTCAAAAAAACGAAATAACGACTTTCAGTAATATAGTGATGGGCTGATTTCAAAACGCTGCTTTGGAGCTTTTACGTCTTTTTTTACATTTAGTCTAGAACTACAATAACCTTCATGTTTACACAGCGCACACAACACTGTGCACTATTTCACTCAACTTGGGGAAAGGAAAGCTGTCAGTCACTGTCACATATTTCGCTGTAAATTGAAAAAGTAATGCGTTACTTTACTAGTTACTTGAAAAAGTAATACGATTACGTAACTCAAGTTAATTGTAATGCGTTACCCCCAACGCTGATACTGAAGTGTTAACCAGTGCTTTAGAGACTTTAGAATGTTTAGAATACTGCTATTTAGAATATTAATATTTAGAATTGTCACGACAATGGCAAATTCACAACACGAGTTATACGTTGACCTACAGATTTACCTCTGTGTTCGTTTCAATATCTGTGGAGATTGAAATCATAATCTTATGTTGTAGACATAGCTGATTAAACTCATAAATGCATTCAGCATATGATACATTTGAGTAAGCTTATTAAGTCACAAGCAAATATGTTTACCTGCATTCAGCTCAAACAACTCAAGCAAGCCAATTCTCAACATTTATGACTGGATCATCTGAATTAATTCTATCCCACTATATTTGTCAATATATTTAAATTTAAAATGCTTTATTATTACCATGATGCATCTTTTTTGTCTCATCTTTGCTGACAAAATCAAAACTTATCAACAATTTTAGCAAAACATTACAGATGACTTTTAGTATCTACAGTATTATTGGCTCATAGCAAGGTGACCCATAAGTCCTAGTGTTTCTATGTACAGAAGTTGCAATATAACAGAAATTCTTCTCATTATATTTTTGCTGTATTCATCACTGAAAAACACTTGAACATACAGTACTGCTTTGAGCTGTTGAAGCTTATTAAAGAACTGTTTTTGCTAATTGAACTCGGGGTCAGTGAAGGCCATCTAATAAGTTAAACAAGACACTGCAGTGAAGCAGGCAGATACAGGAAATGAGGAGGCATGAGCGGATTGTGGATTGCATCCGCTGTCATACTTCTGGGAGCCTTGTCACTAAAATTCCACTTGGCCATAAATCATTCAGCGAAAATTACTCAATGGAAAAAAAACAGGAAATAATAAAAAAAAGAAGGTATAGAGTAATCATATCATAAAGAGTGATATCAATAATTATATGAGTGCACTGAATATCAGAGGTGGTTGGTGCTATTAATTCACTTTTACGGGGACTGCTGCTCAGATTTTAATTAAACAAAATTAATATTTAATTTTAGCATGGCATTTATAAGCTATGGCTGCCCATGCTGTCATATCGCGTGAGTGCAAGAAGAGTCCTTGCGATGGTCAAAATACAAGATGTGTTTCATTTCAAGTAACCCAAAATTTTATATTCCAGCTGGTTCTCAATGGCATAATGGGATATTGTTCAGCATCCTCTTTCAGGATGGGATGAATGCAGACAAATCATAAAACAAAATAATAATAAAAAAAACAAACAAACAAATAGAACATTATAGTTTATGTGATGTGTAAATCATTACAGAATATCCAAGTACATTTCACTCCTTGTTTGATTGAACACTCTGTCTTTTATTTGCTAGCTTATTTATTTATTATGGTGCTATTTCTAAAATGCTTAATTAGCCTTTTTTTTATTATTATTATTTATTTATTTTGCTATAGTATAGTGACATTACATCATGTAAACAATACACTTAAGGAGTAATAATTTACACAAAAAATGACCCACCACAAAACAAAACTGCAGAGGTAAGAGACGAAACAAAAAAGGAATTTTGTACGGGTCAGAGTATTAAGTACTAAGGCATTCAATAGATTAAACATTTTTTAATCGCAATTAATCCTGCACCCTTAATCACGATTAATCGTGATTAATCTCACACTTATTGAAAAATTACGCATCATTTATCTTGTTTAACACTTCCATTTTCCCATCAGCTTGTTTACATTTTAGACAAGTCAAGCTGCGATACTGAACAGGACCACATGGAGATGCCAAAAAAAAATCTAAACCAACCGTCTTGACCTGCATATATACTAAGGTACACAGCAACATACACAGGACAAATCCAAACATTATTCTGAATGTGTGTGAAAACAACGTAAATGTACTGAAATGTGTCTGTGCATAAATACAATGTGCGATCAGTGCGTCAAGAGCGCTCATGATTTATTTGCGCATCAATATAACTCACACGTGCTTCTGTACGTCACAGCAATCGTCTTTACTTTGATTACAATCCTCATCCATCAAAACTTTCATAAGAAGCTGATTTGCTTTATCCATCCAAGAAACATAGTTTTCATATCATCTGGCCATACAACGGTGGGATGTTTCGACGTTCCGTTCAGACAGGAACAGCGCGATGCGGGAGGGCTCGCGCTCTTCAGATACAATGACAGAATATGACAGAGTTCGTGTTTTAAAGCGAAACAGACACTGGAATGAATAATTCTCTCTGCCATCTCTGATATAACCAGCATGGACTATAAGATCATCTAACTGCGTGACGTAAACTACGTTACGGTTCCGTAATTTTTTTGCGCTAAATGCGTTAAATTGTTTTAACGCGTTAAGGATTTTGAATTTATCACGTGTTCAGAGGTGGGTAGAGTATCCAAAAACTGTACTCAAGTAAAAGTACAAGTACTTATAGAAATATTTACTCAAAGTAAAAGTGAAAGTAATAATCTTAATAGTTACTTGAGTAAGAGTAAAAAAGTATCCAATGAAAATCTACTCAAGTAGCTCGTTACTAGTTACTTTGTAACTATATATATAT
>RJVU01036043.1:2863708-2874540 GCA_003731715.1 Anabarilius grahami
TTTAGTACTGTCCTGAGTAAGATGTTTTACATAAAAGATGTTTGCATTTAGTTCACAAGACAAAACAATAGCTGAATTTATTAAAATAACCCCATTTATAAGTATGTGAACCATTGATTCTCAATATTGTGTGTGGTTACCTGATGATCCACGACTGTTTTTTTGTTTTGTGATGGTTGTTCATGAGTCTCTTGTTTGTTCTGAGCAGTTAAACTGAGCTCTGTTCTTCAGAAAAATCCTCCAGCTCCTGCAGATTCATCAGTTTTCAAGCATTTTTGCATATTTGAACCCTTTCCAGCAGTGACTGAATGATTTTAAGATCTGTGTTTTCATACTGAGGACAACTGAGGGACTCAAACACAACTATTAAAAAAGGTTCAAACATTCACTGATGCTCCAGAAGGAATCACGATGCATTAAGAGTCGGGGTGTGAAAACTTTTGAACAGGATGAAGATGTCACAATTTTTCTTATTTTGTTTAAATATCATTGTTTTTCATTTAGTACTGCCCTTCGGAAACAACAGAAGATAATTTCATGTTTCCCGGCAGAAAAATTAAGTACAATTTACCTTGATATTTGAATTCAAAAGTTTTCACCCCTCAACTCTTAATGCATCGTGTTTCCTTCTGGAGCATCAGTGAATGTTTGAAACTTTTTTAATAGTTGAGTTTGAGTCCCTCAATTGTCCTCAGTGTGAAAAGATGAATCTCGAAATCATACAGCCACTGCTGGAAAGGGTTCAAATATGCAAAAATGCTTGAAAACTGATGAATCTGCAGGACCTGGAGGAATTTTCTGAAGAACAGAGCTCAGTTTACCTGCTCAGGACAAACAACAGACTCATGAACAACCATCACAAAACATAAAAACAGTCGTAGATCATCAGGTAACCACACACAGTATTGAGAATCAATGGTTCACATACTTATGAATGGGGTTATTTTAATAAATTCAGCTATTGTTTTGTCTTGGAAAATGGAAACATCTTTTATCTAAAATATCTTTCTCAGGACAGAACTAAACAAAAAATAACATGCATTTTTTATTATCCCTCTTATTTTATTAAAATAATTCTCATTTTCACAGATTCTGCAAGGGGTTCACATACTTTTTCATGCCACTGTACATACACACACACACACACAACAATACAATAGCATGTTATTATATAGATAGATATTTAAATTATTATTATAATTAGATATCTTTGCAACAAACACAGGAGACGAGCATTATTTCTGGCATCTGTAACCCGAATATCATTGCATGTCCTTTACTTTGCATATAATAACATACAGCTACATATGAAAGAAGAGAGAAAACTCTTTACATGTGCTCGCGCTCATAACCTCTGAACACAAAGAATGATCAAATGCACATTGACGGATCTTCTTCCGTTTGTTCTCCAAAATGTAATCAAATGTATATTTCTGCAGGCGTGTGTAAACTGGTTAACTGTGTCTACGCAAAGGCGTTAATTTTCAAGATGAACAGGTCGCCGGCGCCGCCAGGCTATCCACAAATTACCATTTCATACTCTCTGAACAATGGTAGCTTTAATGTATAAATTAAGATATATGTCCATAAAAACGGTAAAGAAATGCTACATACTTTGTTATCGTGGCGTAATAATCTGCTTGGTTGTGAAATGTCGGCTATTGTCTGTATGAATTTAAATCAAATGAAATCGATACCTGTGGAATTGTTCTCAGACAGCATGCGCAGTTCAACTAATAAAGATCTTCATCGCTGGCAAATGGTAGGACACATTTGCAGATTTGCTGTTAACTGACTGTAGATCCACTGCTACTTCATGCGCTCCGAGTGAGAATCCGCTTCAGACGATTCAGTGCTTGCAGGAACTGAACAAATCATTCAAACTGATTCGCGAACCGATTTAGACAGTTTTGCCAACTTGTTTGATCAAGGCTGCGTCCGAAAACCTAGGTAGCTGTCTTGCTGCCTCGCTGTCTTATAAGAGAATGACTTGTACGGCAGCGTTTGTGCATGAAGGTAACTCTCGAAACTGATTTCAGACAGACTTCTGAGGCACCGTAACAGTTTAATGATCTACAGCAAAACAGCACGAGCTTTGGTGAGAACTAAACAAATAATTAAATACTACAGTAGTAATTTCTCGATAGAAATGATATCAAAATTGAATTATGTTGGTCAAAATCGTACATTTATACACAAACTGAGCAGCAAACGCAACTTTCGGACGCCATCTTTATTTTCTTAGCTTAACTGTCACAGAATGGAAAGCACAGGATTGTGGGATATCAAAGGCAGCCAAGGATACATCTATGCTTCCTTCAAAAATCGATCTGAGGAAGGCATCTCATGAGACAGGAAGTGAAGCTAACATTGGATTCGGACGTGCCTTGATGCCTTACTACCTTGAAATGTGTCCTCAGAAGGCAGCATTTTCCAGTTTTCGGACGCAGCCCAAGTCTTTGAACAGAATCGACTCAAAAGAGTGATTCATTTGTGAATGGGGCATCGTTCATGAAAAAAGAGACGGCACGCTTGGATTAAACTACGCATTTCTTAACATGTACAGCATTGCATTAAAATAAAGTAACGAGAGTAACGTCGCCAAACGTAGCGAAGTAAAAATACAGATTTTTCATTAGAAATGTACTCAAGTTAAAGTAAAAGTACCCACATTTAAATCTACTCTAAAAAGTAAAAATTTTCCAAAAAACTACTCAAGTAAATGTAACGAAGTAAATGTACTTCGTTACTACCCACCTCTGCAGGTGTTAACGCGTTAACGTTGACAGCCCTAGTTTAAACCTAAATAGTGGAGTACAGAGAGATACATGAAGATAAAGAACAAGTAAATATTTCTAGTAATATAAAAAAGATAGATGTCCTCAAGCGTTCCCCAGAACAGGGCAAATCGTGTTGGCTGTTAAAAGGCTCACTAACTTCCAGGCTCCTTAGTGCACTTTAGTGTGTTAGCCAGCAATGTTTTATCATTTACCAAGTCAAGAGTGTGCAGCAAACCAGCAATAAATGGTCATCAAAGCCATATGGAACAAATTAGGTTTGTGTTGATTCAATTCAGCTCATATAGCTGCAATGAGAAGGAATCTGCCCAAAAGCATCATGCAGCCAACACCCTGCGTAGCAAACAGAACTTTAGAGGCTGTGAGAATGTTGATGCAAGCACAGGGCAATCTTCTGACGTGGTGTTTAAAGTTTTATTCGTACAGCCTGGGCAATAGATCCAAATGCATCATCAGAGGCTTTCTAACTCGGAATTACAACATTCTGGCATTAAGTCCCCGGGCGCCGCAGCAATGGCTGCCCACTGCTCCGGGTGTGTGTTCACTGCTGTGTGTGTGCACTTGGATGGGTTAAATGCAGAGCACAAATTCCGAGTATGGGTCACCATACTTGGCCACATGTCACTTCACTTTTTTTTTTTTTTAATTCGCAGGTTTCTGTTGTACCAAACTCGAGCGACAAGAACATCTTACCTCTGGCTTAGTTCTCTGGTATGATAAACATCTCTTTTTTTCATCTGATTGGCTGACAAAGGCAGCTGATTCTAAACATCATTCATCGCCAGGGGTGAGGTGTCCCTCTGAAAAAGTGATTATTATCTGATGGTGAGTTACTGGGCCATGATTCATAATCTGATTTCCAAATCTCTACTCTCAAATGGTGCACATTAATACTTTACTCACCATCTATGAATTCCCTCTTCAGCTTATTTTAGAAGATTGTCATCATTAAAGAATACATTTGCTTTCAAACAGCAAGAAAGCTGATATTTTGCTGTTGAAACAGCATAAACATGAATAAATAAATCTTTTTTTAGCATAACAATGGAGCATAACGACATTTTCTGATCCTTAAGATCTGAGCTTGTGCTCTGAATCCTAATTCAGGTGAGACAGCAGGGGGTAGTGATATGTATTTAGATATTCTGTAATGATTTCACATCACAAACTAAAATGAATAAATGAAAATAATATTAATAATACATTTAAACCAAAGAGATGACAAAAAGATTATATTTTATTTTATTATACATCTGTGTTCAGCCCAACTTGAAAGAGAATGCTGAACAATATCCCATGATGCCACTGTATATAGGCATACACATCTAACCTCGTAATTTGATTATATTGCATTTAGCTGTAATGTACGTAAATTTAAAGATGATATAAAATTTCCAATTCCAAAGGTTCACCAGGTGCATAGAAAAAAGCCTGCTAAATCGATTCCATAAAGAATGTTGCCATCTATTGCATTGGTTGCACATTGCCCTGGGGAGGAAGTGGAATTCTCAACTCCATGTCAACTTGATGCAGCAACGATGACTTTAAAGGCTTCTCAGCATGATTAACATTATACAGCAGTGAGAGGTTAAAAGTGCAAGCTTATACCTTCAAAATATCTTACCCTGACCTGAAGAGCATAATGCCCTCCTCTTACCGACAGATGTGTGACTGTTCTATCTGTGATCTGATCTGTGTTCTAGCTCTCAACAACAAAGAACAACAACAAAATTTAATCTAAACAATCTAAAATCATTTTAAAAGCATCTAAAAATGAGTAGTGTGGCACTGGAAAGTACTTTATTTAAACACTATAGCACTTTAAACCACTTAAATTAACTATATATACTAATATATATATATAAATATATATACACTATAACAGGGGTGGGCAAACTCGGTCCTGGAGGGCCGCTGTCCCTGCAGAGTTTTGCTCCAACCCTAATCAAACACACCTGAACCAGCTAATCAAGGTATTCAGGATTACATGCAGGTGAGTTTATCAGGGTTGCAGCTAAACTCTGCAGGACAGTGGCCCTCCAGGACCGAGTTTGCCCACCCCTGCACTATAACTATATATATAGGCCTACACACATGTAGCTTTAAAGACAATTGCTATATCTAATAGATAAATCTTTAAAGAGGTCATACAATGCCGCTTTTACAAGATGTAAAATAAGTCTCCAGAGTGTATATGTGAAGTTTTAGCTCAAAATACCCCACAGATCTTTGTTCTTTTTTTTTATAGCATATTAAATTTGTCTCTTTTTGAGGGTGAGAGAAAATGCTCAGTATTTGTGTGTGTCCCTTTAAATGCAAATGAGCTGCTGCTCCTATGAAGAGGGCGGAGTTTCAAGAGCTCCTGTTAGCAGTGCCGATTACCTCACGCAGACTCACTGAAAATGTCAGAAACTGTTCAGCCTTTTATGTTCAAACCGGAGTCGGACAATGATGGAGAGACTCAAGAAGAATTGACAACATGTAGAATGCAACAGAACGTTTCTGAATGGTTAGTTGATTAATTTATGTAGCTGATGGGGAGTTAACTATATTAATGTTATTGATTGCATATTCTGTCATGATAATCTATAAAATCGCTCATGTGGGAACTGTTGTAAAATGCCTACAGAGCCAGAGAATATATGCTGCACGAAGATAGAACAGGTATAGTTTAGTTTAATTACGGTTATAATTTGTCATGTTGTCATTTTGCTTTTATGACATGCTATTGCATTTGTGTTGTGCACGTACTGTATTGCAATAACATGGCCTCACCCCTTTGTTGCGTGTTCTCGGGGGGCAGGGTTTATGTAAATTTTAGGGTTAGTGATGTCACCAACCTGTGAAGAAGCTTGTTGTAGTCCCTACCAGCTGTTTGTTGTAGTCCTTAAACAGAATTATTTAAAAGAAATATCTCCCTTTGCATTGAACTTTGAGTGTCCTAACTTTGCAGACGTTGTTTATGCTCTAACAGCAACATAACACACTAACTAAAGTTAAAAAATGAAATCGCAATGAACCACCACTTTAAAATTATCCATACTTCTTTAAATATATTTGATACCCAAATCCACTCAGGTGAAGACCTGGAAACTAACTAACTGATTTCTCTCTGACTGTTTGCATATTCAGCCAAGCAATTGGATTCTTTTATTGACTATACTCAGTATTGAACACAGTATACATGGAGAAAATTGTCCATCTACTTTAGTTAGAGGTATTGACAAGTCCTGGATATCCTTCCTGACCATATGATATGCTCTAACAGCCAACAATTGACTTTAACCATAAAACAGATCTGTTCAAGACATTTTAATCAATCAATTAAAAGGCAGCTTTTGAATAATTATGATAGCAAGCCATGGAAGAAGAAAAACATTATTCAAAACAACAACAAAACATTATTCAAAAACGTCATCCTTTTAAAAAGTTTCAGTCCTAACTTGGTCGAGGCTGCTTCTGCTGATATGAGTGGATAAATATCTAAAAAATAAAGCCTTAACACTGTTGACAAAAATCTACATAAAACAAGAAATGATTTGATAAATCCTTATGATAAATTATTTCAAAATTGTAAAATTCACAGTGTCAGCATGTGAGCAGTCAACAAAACCAAATCCAAACAAATCCACTGCTGAAATATTGCAACACAATAGTGATATAGTGAATAGTGAATGATTCAGTGACTCACTTTGTTCCTGAAGAAATCAGTGTTCTCGAACATATCAGTTGCGTAAATGATACAGCGGCTCACTTGTAAAGACAGGCTGTGTCCGAAATCGCCCCCTATACCCTCATTCACTATTCCCTATACATTAGTCCACTAATATAGTTCACTTGAGGGAGTGAATGAAAACAAGTGAGCGAATTCAGACACTTTGAGTGCGCTCGAAGGGCTGCCGCTTTTGCATTTGTGCTTGCTGTTTAATAATTATTTGAAACTTAGCAAACTGGCATCTCCAGTAGTAATGAAAATATTTATCTTGAACTCTGTCATGGAAATGGTATAAACCAATATTAAACAATTTAATAATTAATTAAAAATAAATGTATACCTGTATGATATTATATTTTAGCCAGATTGCACCAGCGATTTGGATAATAGATGGATGGATGATTCAACTTCTGGTCAGATGCGGGAATTCATTCAGCACACAACTCCCCAGTGCATTATGGGTATTATCTAGCTGTTGAGCGTACATCGGTTGTACGCTTGTTATTGCGGTGCATTGTGGGATTGAATGTGTGCACTCGATTAATATGTCCACTATGATTTCGGACACCACTGCAAATGGCTGTCCCCTCAAATAGTGCCCTACTTAAGGGATTAGAGGGCGATTTCAGACACAGCCCACAGCCACTTGTTTATTTCCTGAGGGAATCAACGTTTTCAAATGATTCATTTGAATGAATGATTTAAATGACTCACTCATAAAGACAGCCACTTTATGGCTCTTAAACTAACCACCACAAATACTCTGACAACGATAATGCACAGACTGACCTAAAATATACTTTCATCAAATATTTTCTTTAAGAAGACAAAAACAACAAATTGTGAAAGAATTTACACTGCATGTTATGCAACACTGTTGTAATTTTACAAGTACCATTCCCTAACACTGGTGGTCTCCATTAATGTTTCAAGGTGTCTGCACAGAGTAACTTTCATCCATTGCATCTCTTGCTGCCCATTGAGTCGTGAACCTGTATTCTCCCTGCTTACTCTCTCTCTTTCACTCAGTTCAAAGCATACAGGTAAAAGCACAATCAGTACCCTGGCAACCAGGGGGCACTCCGTCATCCACCTCAGTGAATGCTGTCTGTGTGATGTCCAGCTTTTAGCTCTCCTGGGTTAATAGTTGCAGACCTCAATAGGCAGACAGGGGTTTCTCATAGAATAACAGCACCTTTCCCCTTTCCATTGCTAAAATGGACTCATGTCAGCCAACACCTTGGTCTCATGTGTCTCTTTGAAATAGGAAAAGCATTCATGCAGAATGCATGAGTCCAGCAGCAAATCATTCTGATTTTTTTCAAAAGGTAACAAAAGAGGACAAGCTTGTCTGTTTGCATTTATGGAGCACAGCAAAGAGAACATGGCATCTTGTTAAGGTGGAGGATGTATTGGGGGGAAAAAAATGAACGTACTGATGTAAGCGAATGCTATAAGTTGCAGTTTCACATGTATGTGATGGAATGCACATAAAGTTATCATTGTTTCACTAGAATGAAAAATTGAGGTATTTGTGATGTTGCAATGAAATGTAATGCTGCAACCTTAAAAGAAAAGGTCAATCAATCAATCAATCAAGTCAGTCAATCAATCAATCAATCAATAAATAAATCCATCAATCCATCAATCAATCAATCAATTAATCAGTCAATCAATTTTGGCTTCAGAAGACTTGGAATATAGTGCACAAATTGTAAACAACCACTTTAATGATACTTTTATGGTGCTTTTGTGTCTTTTTGAAATTCTTTAAATTCCTTCTTTGAAATTCATGGGGAAAAAGAAAGTCGTACATGTTTGGAACAACATCAGGGTGAGTAAATGATGCAGCATAAATAAAGAGACTTCACTTGTTCTAAACTTTAACATCTTCCATCACATCTAGTTTGTTCCTCTTATAGCTATAGGAAATAAAAGAAGACACAAGCAGTGGACAAAGATGTTAAAATCAGTTTGCATTAAAAATTAAATCAGGGTTGCTGATGTTCCGAAGCAGAGAGAGATCAAGATCCGAAGAGGGTATAACCACATTACTTATCCAACAAATCAAATTTTAATGGCATAAGAACAATTAAATTGGCCTCCACAGCTATGAGGGGTGGCCTTACATATATACAATATGCCCACTGAAGAACCCCTGGAGCTAAATGTTGGCTAGAAACACATTAGATGGCCATTAGGGAGCTCTGGTCTGACAGCAGTCATCATTCACTTTCTTTCATCCTCAGTGGCCTTGTCGATGGTGAGAGTGTGAATGGATCATTATACACAGAAGACAGTGTATTTCTTAGCGGTGGGTGGGGTGTGTTGGGGCGCAGTTTCAAATAAAGATCTTTAAATGCGATCTCTCTAGAGAGATTTAGAAACATTATGTACACTGGAAAGGGTTTGATGCTTACATTGTCAAATAGGAATTAATTATAACGTTTTTCAAGCCGTTATATCTTGTTTGAGACATCCATATAAATACTTGCAGCTCATGTAAGTGTGGTGTATAATTCACGTGTAAAGCAAATCTCTATATGTGATTGAATGGAGAGGCTTTTTGACTAAAAGAAGATGAAAAAGGCTTTTTGTGTGTTCATTTCATGCTGTAATTTTCCTCTGAAAGCCATCTCTGCTTTACCAGTCACATGACAGAAAGGCTTTTGCCTGATGGGGGCTGGACAGACATATTGATTAAAATATGCCTGAAACTTCCCAAAAAGAAGTCTGTTATATTTAAATAAATATTTATTTTATAATAAAGGTGTGAAATGACTGGTTCTGAAAATAATAATTGGCTGCAACAGGCACACAAACAGGAGTACATTTCAAAAGACAGTTCAAAAACCTGCTAGAATCTCCAGTGAGTTAAATGGTAAATTGTGTAATCCCGGAAAGCGTGGAAAAAACACTGTGTGCCTTGGCTGATTTTGTTTGAGGAAGGGGATAAAAGGAGGTATAATAGGAAAAATAACACCCTTAAGTACTCTAAAGTTCCAGTATCATCTATCTTAGGTATTGGGACAGCTGAAGGAGAACCATACAGCAACATGACAAAACAACTAATTTTATCCCGCTAATTTTTGTGCTCCTAAAATCAACGTTAAATGACTAAGGATTTTTTGGCAAAATTATTATTAACAACCAGCTAAACTAACCTAGTGGCACAGAAGAACACAACAAAGCAAAATGAAATTGACCGCACAGATAAATTAGCAAACAACAGAATGAATCCATAATACAATTACATTAACCTACTGTACATATCTGTAACAATAACAATGAAACACACACACACACATATAAATATAAATGTGGGTTGGCAATTTACCTTTAATACAGGAGTAGCTTGCCAATTAGGATTTGATCTGACACAATCTGGGTTGAATGGAATTACCTTTAAATGAGAATATTCAGTTGCCAAAAGGGATGTATATTCAGCTTTACAGAGAAAGTAAGGTGAGTAACTAATTTTTTTTTTTTTAATGTAGCCTATCTCTCTTTTGCTGTGTTTTCTATGCCTGCTGTGCTGTTTATAATGTCTGCTTTGACAATTGACATTGGTCTGTTTGTAAAGAAGTGTTGATATAGTGTAGGCTTTTATGAGCTGCGTGTTACCTGCTGTGGTGTATCATACAAGTTGGTCTGATTATGCTTTCTAGCTGTGGAAAAAATCTGTATTCAGACGGTCAAAGTTTTACTAGCATGAGACAGCTAGCCCGTATTGTGCGCCCGTATTGTAGCCAGTATTGTAAAATAATTGTAAAAATTGTAGTATTCTAAAAAATATGACTATTTAAATAATTTTTAATAGTTACTTTATTTTAAAGTTGACATAAAACAGAAGTTACGATAGTCTTTTCTGCCCTATCGAGGGAAACTGCTTAATTTTCGTAAGGGTCAGAAGAGATGTCTGCATATTATATATGCATATTATTATGAAAATAATTATAATAATAAATTATTTTGTTACGTAAACAACCTCATTGTTTGCCAAACGACTTTATGGTTTGCGAAATACGGAGGCTTTTTTTCGGAACTACATTGTAAAAGAGTTCATTACTCCAAACTCTCAACATGTGCATCATGTGTGGCCACCTGGTGGTCAAAAGGATGAATAGCATCTACCAAATTGTTTGTCTTTATACACTGCCGTTCAAAAGTTTGGGATCGGTTATATATTTTTAATGTTTTTAAAATAAGTTTCTTCTACTCACAAAGGCTGCATTTATTTGATTAAAACACAATCAATACAATTAATTAAAGAAATTAATACTTTTATTCAGCAAGGATGCACTAAATTGATCAATCAT
>RJVU01036043.1:2874604-2890273 GCA_003731715.1 Anabarilius grahami
GTGTGTGTGTGTGTGTGTGTGTGTGTGTGTGTGTGGCACGTCCTGATATTGCTGAGTTAGATGCGTTCCTGGGTCAACATATTTTGTTGATCCTGGGACAACATTCTAGTCTGAAAATTTAGTCTTAACCCTATTCCTACCCCTAAACCTAACCCTACCCATAAGTTATCCCAAAAATCAGAGGGAAATGATAATGAATAATACTGATATAGAAGCACCAATTCATGATTTTAAGCCTACTTGACATAATCTGTAAACTTGTCCCTCAAATCTGATTGGTTGATTTGAATGTTGTTCCAGGATCAACAAAGATGTTGACCCAGGAACATGTTGAACTCAGTAATATCAGGTTATGCGTGTGTGTGTGCTCGCATGTGTGCTGGATAACCGTAAAATACCCTCTGAATCTGCAGTCAGTCAGTTACACTACACATTTTAAGCTGAAGTACAGACGTGGCTCCTGAGCTGATAAGGTAGGGGCAGCGAAATCACAGCAAAGCTAATTAGCCAACAAAAATTGGGCAGTAGTCCATATCGCTCGGCTCCAGAGAAGCCAATCTCTCTGGGCCCCCAAGGGTGCAAACTTGCTGCCTGAGCTGCCTGACATGGCTTGCCATTGATAGTTAAAATGGTTCAAGCGATTTCCAAGCAAAATAAAAGGGCAGGGAAAGAGAAAGAGGGGAAAACGCCTAGAAATCCTTTACCAGGCAGCCAGCTAGCTTGTTGTGTAATGCAAAACAGTTTCTGATCCTTGCACTGCTTTTCATTTTCTGTGGAGTATGAAATCAAATTCAAAGTATATGGAATATAATCACTTGCAACCCAAAATGACCTAGAAAATATTGTACACAATCAATGCACAGGCAGCAGGCTCGCACATCCTCCACGCTTTTGTCGACCAGAGAACTAAGGTCAGTTGTGAACTCCTGTAATGTTGACCTTTCGCCCTCAAACACAGACTTTAACGAGTACAACCTTATTGGCTTTCTGATGGATACAGTTAAATATAACCAACAGACATGAGGTATTGACAAGAGTTACATGATGCTGATTATGATTTTAGATTTGAACGCTGCCCATGTCAGTGCCATTTGCGATAACCTTCTGTCACCCTGTGCGTTCATGATAGCACGAATGTAATTTCATGCATATTTATTATTCAGTAATGCCAGCTAAGCGCTTCATTTTATTTCTCAGTATAGCTCATCAGTGGCAGGGTAACTAGGTCCACTGTCTGATTTTTAGCTGTGCGTTCCAATTAAATGAAAGTCACATTGGAAATATACAGACAAAACATAATCTTAGATTAGCCGGTGCAGATGAACCGCAACAGAGAGAGTTGGGATTTGAGAAATGGTGAGCCACAACCAGAATAATTGGATTGTGACAGGCTCACAGGCATAATACCAATAATTTCAAAGGCTGTTCTTTAGTTTTATTTCTTCATACTTTTTTCAGATTCAGTCTTATGTATTTGTCAATGGGGGCTTTGAGATAATACTTCATGGTTGAGCCAAAAATCAATAGTTACCTTTCTGAAGATGGCATAAAAATATAGTTGACCAAACCGAATTATAAACTCTACTGGCAGGAGAACAGAATTTAGGTTTGCAGCTATTTATGATATTATATCAGACTTAGTGACTATTCTGGAATATTTTATATAGAGCGGCCATAGATGTGTCAATTGATTTTATGTTCTTTCACATTCTATACTGTTGGTCAAATCCTAGTCTCAACCTCAGCCACAGCTCTGATGCATATGGCACACAAAATTGTAAACACGTCAGGAGTTTTGAAGTCGTCATCTGAATTTTACAAGATTTCCGGAAGACGTGTGTGTCATGTTCTTTAAAGGGGGTCATATAATGCCATTTTTACAAGATGTAAAATAAGTCTCTGATGTCCCCAGAGTGTGTATGTGAAGTTTTAGCTCAAAATACCCTACAGATCATTTATTATAGCATGTTAAATTTGTCACTTTTTGAGAGTGAGCAAAAACGCTCCGTTTTTGTGTGTCCCTTTAAATGCAAATGAGCTGCTGCTCCTACGAAGAGGGCGGAGTTTCCAGAGCTTGTGTTAGCAGCACCAATTACCTCAGACTCACTGAAAATGTCAGAAACTGTTCAGCCTTTTATGTTCAAAACAGAGTCGGACAATGATGGAGAGACTCAAGAAGAAAAGACAACATGTAGAATGCAACAGATGTTTCTGAATGGTTAGTTGATGAATTTATGTAGCTGATGTGGAGTTAAGTATCTTAAAGTTATTGATTGCATATTCTGTCATGATAATCTATAAATCGCTCATGTGGGAACTGTTGTAAGATGCCTACAAAGCAAGAGAATATATGCTGCATGAAGATAGAACAGGTATAGTTTAGTTTAATTACAGTTATAATTTGTCATGTTGTCATCTTGCTTTTTTATGACATACTATTGCATTTGTGTTACGTACTGTACTGCATGGCCTCACCCCTTTGATGCGTGTTCCCGGGGACAGGGTTTATGTAAATTTTAGGGTTAGTGATGTCACCAACCTGGGAAGAAGCTCGTTGTAGTCCCTACCAGCCGTTTGTTGTAGTCCGTAAAAAAGAGAATTCTTTAAAAGAAAATATCTCGCTTTGCATTGAACTTTGAGCATCCTAACTTTGCAGATGTTGTTTATGATCTAACAGCAACATCACACTCTAACTAAAGTTAAAAAAGTGAAATCGCAATTAACCACCCCTTTAACGGTCTGCCTGGAAACAAAGATGCCGTGATGCCAAACCCCCTTATGGAAGAAGCAAAGTTGTTGTGTTTACAACTGTAACAATGAGCGCTTATCAGGATCAACTAAACGCTCGATTTTCAAAAGTATGAGAAGTATGTAAAGTTCACGGCATAGACGTTAAAATATGTCCAAGAGTTTTACACACTGGACTGTATCAATGTGACATTTTCACGCCCCTAAACATGACATTGCTTTACATGTCAGTCACATGTCGGTCTCTGAGCGGTCCTTGGCCAAAGAATGGAGTCCAGACCTTCAGTCAGTCTACACGAGACTAGTCACATCCCAGAACACGTAATCTGCCCTGTGCATATAATTTCCCCAGAACAGGGGCAATTTTCTATGCGGATGTTTATATTTAGGATCCATACTTAGACATTATTTACGTTAATGTATATATTGGATGGTCCATTTCACCAAAATCCCTTAAGAAAAACTCGCAGAAAGGGGCATATTGCAGACAGCCACACACACATCAACTAGTCGGCCATGTATATTTCAGCAACGCAGGGCGATACAATAGAGAATTTAAAGTGGCAGAAGTGGACGCGGTTAGTTCCAATTCACCTGGGTGCAGTTACACCAGGACATGCGTAACTCTGCAGCCGGTGTTAACTTTCATGTCAGGGGAGTGACTCTTTGTGTACACACTTAGGAGACGTAGATAGCAACAAGAGAGACATAAAAGGAAGGCTTCATTTCTGCTTCATTTCCTGCCATATCCACAGGAATATACTTTAAACTTAGACTGAGTTGGAAGTATCCTGTCTTAACCCCACTCTCTTTGTTTCTCATATTCCCTTTATGAAACTTTAAACCAACTTGACAATGCCTGAAAAACTCAGCCTACCATGAAAGCATAAGGAAACTTTGAGAGATACCTTATGAATGGCTCGAAAGAGCTTAATACAATATCCTTTTTTTTTCCTTTTTTTTTTTTTTTTTAATATTTAATCTTTTGAGGCTGTATGACTAGTAAGTATGTGTTTGCATCAATAAATAAATCAAATACAAAAACCATATATACTTCATATTGCACAAAGTAGAACAAATTTTTTTCAGGAAGTTCAACACTAAAACTTTATCTCAAGTGCATCTAAAATATACATAGATTAAATGTTTCTGTATGTAAAATATTTATCCCCTTATCCTGTTTAAATATAATTGGTATTTTAAACAGTTTTGAGGTTAATTGATCTAATTTTGTGTCTCAGGAAAATAATGATCTATGACATTGTATTATGTTGAATATCACGGTTTTTGTGTCTATTTGTTAATGAGGGATTTGTAGACACATTAATGTTTTTAGATTTGTGGAGTAAAAGTATATCTTTTATTTTGAAGTAAAAAGTTGAAATTAGACCCTTGTAAAGAATTGGCACAGAAGGTCCCAAGTTGGCATGTTGTTACTAGTGTCATTTATTTTTTAATTTAATAATTATTGTAATTAATGTATATTATTCAGTATTTCAATTAGATATACATTTCAGACATCTTCGCTTTAAAACCTTTAGGTTAGTTGAGTGAAATCATTACATTTGCATTCATAATGTTGCTATTATAACATTTCTTCAATTAAAATTTGAACAATTAAATGAGCAAATATATGCCTGTATAAAAGTCATAGAATCTCTTTTACTGGGATTCCGCTTTGTCTATCATCGGTTATTCAATAATTGTCAACTAAATTGTCAAATTATTGGTATTATAAGGGGGCCAACTTACCACAGTAGGAGGCTCCTTTTTAATATTTGACATTTTAGCTATAACAACTAAATTAGCAAATGTTTCTATTTATTTCTATATTTCTATAACACATTGGCTAATGCATCATCATCCTGTACAATCTAAATTATATCTAAATATGCTACAATTTAAAATTAAGTGCAAATTGTTCTTAAGGGGGACATCTTCCCCCATCCTACTGTTCATTAAAGAAATTAATACTTCTATTCTGCAACTTCAAAGACATATTTTATTGATCAAAAGTAACTGTAAAGACATTTATCATGTTACAAAAGATAAAATAAATGCTCTTTATTCATCAAAGATGAATACAATTAAAAAGAAAAAAACAATGCATCACAGTTTCCACAAAAATATTAAGCAGTGCAGCTGTTTTTCAGTGCGGTGACTATAAGACATGTTTCAGCACTAAATCAGCATATTAAAATCATTTCTGAAGATCATGTGACACTGAAGACTGGAGTAATGATGCTGAAAATTCAGCTTTGCCATCAATGAATTATATTTTAAAATGTATTTAAATAAAGGTTATTTTAATCTTTAATATATTACAGTGAGCATTAGAGACTTCTTTCAAAAACATAAAAAAGACTGGCATAAAACAGCAGATCTGTTATGCTGTCCATACTCTCAAACATCATCTCTTCATGGCTTATTTTGTTAGACATGCAGGAAACATGCCAGTAGCATTTATAGCATTGGACGGCGTCCTCCAGTCATCCAACAAACATGAAGTCACAGCAGAGGCAAACATCTTTAGAAATTCATGCCAATGCCTTTGTAAATCTCACCACTGTCTCAAGTCATGTGGGAGTTTCGTGATGCAATACACTGATGTTGAGTGGAGAGTGTCTTCTCTCGCATAAGTCATTGGGTGTAATTTTATCATATGTGTAGCATTAAGGAGAAACACTAAAGCAGAGGTTGTAAATTTTGTAAATGTGTTTTTTTTTTTTTAATCAATATTTTGAAGATGAAAGAAAGAAAGAAAGAAAGAAAGAAAGAAAGAAAGAAAGAAAGAAAGAAAGAAAGAAAGAAAGAAAGAAAGAAAAAGAAAGAAAGAAAGAGAAAAAGAAAACTTTTTAAGGTGGTGATACACGGGGCTACTTTTTGAGCAATGTTACCAGGCAATGTCAACCTCCAGTTGTTCTGAAGATGTTAATATCAGCACTACTCTCCTTACATTTATAACAACTAGCCTAGCTTGTTCTCTAGTGTTTTACACCTCATGCCACTCCACTTACAGACATCCTGTGTTCCTGCACTAATTACTCCCGTGGTTCACACTTTGATCGAAAAGTACATTGACTGAATAATCAATCGGCCCTCAATCCTCCTGCTTCCTCTGACATCAACTATTTCGGCCTGCCGGTCCACATGATTAAGGAAGTGATGTGCTCTCACGCTGTATTGATAGGGTTGTTGAGCTTTCCCCTACTTCTGCCCACTTGTTCAATCACAGGGGTGGTCAAGGAAGACGGTATTGTAGGTTATCTAAAGCCCACAAAAAAGCTTGATGGATAGTTACCAATTAATCATTTAGGGGCATAGGCTCAGCCGGGGCTGTTCCAGTACAAAGGAAATTAAGCATTGCCCGGCCTGCCTATTCTTCATTTAGGTCCTAATTACAGTCTAATGGGTCCTCATTATGTTAATAGAGCACAGATCCTTGAATGGCAGTCCCCTCCCTTTAAATGATAATAAAGCAGGAAGCCATTTTATAGAGTTTTGAGCAAAGGTATAAATTAGCTAATTATTGTGCTGTTAGGCCCAAAGTTGTTTTCTTTTATTCAACATTTTGTTGTACAGCAGCCCACTGACTTTTTGTTTGTTTGTTTGCTTGTTTGTTTATGGTAAACATGTAGCTGTGTAGAAATTATAGATTTACAGTAGTCTTGCTTTTTTATTGTAATATATTTTAAAATGTTATTTATTCCTGTGATGGCAAAGCTGCCACATGACTCTTCTGAAATCATTTTAATATGCTGATTTTGTGCTCAAGAAACATGGCAAATGGTAAAAAACAGTTGTACTGCACAATAATTTTGTGCAAACTCTGATACATTTTTTTTTCCCAGGATTCTTTGTTGAATAGAAAGTTCAAAAGAACGGGATTTATTTGAAATAGAAATATTTTATGAAATTGACTCATGAAATGATCAATTTCACGAGTCCTTGCTAAATAATATAAAATAAATAAATAATTCAAATTAAATGATTAAAAAAAAAACTTTTGAATGGTAGTGTATAATAATAATAATATTTTTTTGCCTTTATTATGATAGGACAGTTACTAGACAGGAAGCGAAGTGGGAGAGAGAGAGGGGGATGGGATTGGGAAAGGACCATGAGCCGGGACTCAAACTCAGGTCGCCCAAAGCGCATTGCCGCTACATGTCGGCGCGCTGCCCATGAGGCCATCGGCGCCGACATAATTATTATTTTCAAGTAATTGATAGCCCTAATTTGTATGTGATAGCTATGTTTATTCCCCAGTTTTGGTTGGTTGTGAGTGCAGAACAGTAAAGCTACAGAAGTGTAGTGATTGACATGCTGTTGATGTGTCGTCTGTCCTGCCCAGTCATGTCTGTCTCTCCTTTTCGCACATGTCATACAAGGAACATCTGTGGCTTACTCATGCTTTGGAATCCAAAATGACAGCCCTGCATCCTAATGCACACCCAGCAGTACTGGCGCTGCAGACAGCATATGGGCTTTGGAGTCTTGACAGTCTTGCATGCGTTCTGTTTATTAAGTGTAATTTTAGCACAGCATACGTTAGGATTGCTTGGCACCATTAATTTTTGTTTGGTCCTCTAGACCTATTAGATTTGATTAAGTAGCCTTATTCTGAAATAATTATGGTGGCGTTTTATGGCATTATTTAGAAATGAGCGAAATAATTGGTTGATTGTATACATATGTTACATGAATTGGGTCACATGACACTACAAGCCCAGCAACTCTGGTGGCACCTGCCCTGGTTTGCAATGCAGTACAGCTTGTGACCTCGTTTAAAGTTAAGAAGTGAGTGAGTGAGATCCATTTTCTGTATATAACCTCATAAACCTACAGCCAATTCTCTGTGTTTATGACCAGAAGTGACAGACCAATTCTGCTTGCTCACATTAAAAAAAGCATAGTCTGTCTTGTGAAAAAAAAAATCAATAATTTTACCTGCTTTTCATTTCATGTGGGCCGGGGATTGAGGTCATATCCCTCCAAATAACAATATGTCAGAGATTTATTAGTCTTTTTCTTATAGTGACAGAACAGTGAGCGAAAATATTAAATGGAGGGGGCATTACCAGTATTTCTGTGATGTTAGCACAAATATCTAGATTGTGAAATGCTGTAGGACATGACTCTATGAAATGGTTAAATATTTAAATCTTTTAAAAGAAAAGGGAGAAAAGAAGAATTAAAATGATTTGCTCTAGCTCAATTCAATGTTACCTTGAGAAATATGCATGTTGGTTTGGCACTGCCAGGAATGCTAACTACAGCCCTGTGTGCTAATTTATGCTGACACACACAGGCTGTCTTTGTAGACCGCCAATTAAATTCTCTTTTACTTTTCAACACAGCTTAGCAGTACCAGCTAAAAATGATTCTTTCATTACATGCGAAAGGGAAAAATATGCTAAAGAGCAAGCTTTAACTCTATACAGTTGAATACATACTGTGTAGAGAGTAGAAATACTAGTGGTTAGAGAGCATCCTATTTACAGATGAGTTAAGATGTAAAATGTTTAAGATATATGTGAATTCCTTTGTACAGGTCAGATTTTATTGCACAATTTGATAACATTGTGCAGCGTTTGTACCGGAGAGTAAAAGGCCACTTGGAGCTCTGGCTGAATGTATAAAGATGGCTAATTAATAACTAATTAGGCATTTTAGCTGATGCTTTTAAAGTGACTTTAAGTACGTGAACACTTAATTCCTTAGTCCTTGGGTTAAATGTCTCTTTTAAGGACACAGTGATTCATGGGTTATTCAGTCATGAGGCATTTGAAACTTTCAACTTTTAATAACCAACCAGGGTATTTAAAGGAAAAGTTCACCCAAAAATGAAAATTATCCCATAATTTATTCACCCTTAAGCCATCCTAGTTGTATACAACTTTCTTCTTTCAGCTGAACACAATTGGAGTATTAAAGCTGCAGTCTGTAAGTTTTGCCTCTTTGTCACCATCTCTGTTTGAAACCTGCAATTGCAGTTATTCACGGCTCCTCAGCACGGATTAATCTAATGTTTTGAGGAGAATGTGTGGCTGTCAGTCACCACACCGGTGGATACTGTACTTCGGAATCACAGATTGTAGTCTTGGAATTATGACCAAATTAAGAATTTTCACCAGAAAATGTCATCCGAACAAGGAAGTAACAAATCTGCCACTTATTCTGACCAACTGAGGAAAAAAAAGCATTACAATAAATCGTGCTACCAATGGTGATTAAATCTAATGATCATTTAGCTCATATCACATCAAACCGTGCAAATGATTATTATTGTTTTTTTTGTTCTCAAATTGTTAATGTTAACAACATCAGCATAGAGCAACTACATGTATTTAGTGAGTTGTAGCATTAGCTGTAAATTCAAATTTCTGTAGTCTAATCTCTAACATTAATTTGTCATACCATACAATCCGCCATCAAAATTATAAGTTTAATTACTCCAACTGATGTGAGAAAAGGCTATAAATGATCCGCCACATGCAGCATCATGCGATATAGCCTACTAGCTGGGACTCCTTTTTATGTAAACAGACATGATGTAATTTTGTAAAGACGAATGGCGGCATGCTCAAATTTCCCGCAGAAACCTACCATTACCATTTGAATTAAATAAATGATCACAAGCTTACCGTTGTGAATCGGGCTAAGGTAAGGAGATAGTTTTGAACTCTGGCTAGTTATGTACTTGCTCAAATTGATTTTGGATAATTTTTATCCAAAAAATAAAAACGAGTTTTTGAAGCTCCAAAAAGGAGCCAGTTTTTCTTTAAAACTTCTCTTTTAGACTTCTAATTTGTGACTGGCATTTTGATTTGCTCTATCTTCTGTGCTTCTACGTTTGTCAATTCTCACCTGTGCTTGTGCTATGCCTACGCCATACGTCTTCAGGTCAGAGGTCACCAGGAGATCCGCCGGAACTTGACTCTCTCGTGAACACGCATACGGCTGTTCCCGGAAGCCAGTGATTATATAAAGTTTATAAAGTTTTAAATATGGATACCTTTCTTACAAAAACCCATCGCTTCACTTCAGAAGGCATTTATGAACCCTCTGAAGGCATATGGATTACTTTTGATGGATGGATGTGCTTTTTGGAGCTTCAAAAACTCAGGCTAAATTGAATGCCATTCCAAAGCCATTTATACACCTAGAATGGCTTTAGGGTTTGTAAATTATGGGATAATTTTCATTTTTGTGTGAACTATACCTTTAAAAATGAGTCATGGTCTGGCTACAGTGGTTAGCATGGTACAGTGAGCCCCTTCTGGTAGATGACATAACAAAAAGTATGTTTATTTCTCCATTGGTGGCCATTTAAAATGGTAGTACATTCTGATTATTTCTTTATGCAAAGCACATTTCATATTATTATTTATTTATCAATTGCTTGAATGATTGATTGTAATAAGGAAAGCATGCAAACTAGAAAAATATATATCCTGCACACTACTCAAGTTGGCATCATCACAAAAATATTTTAATGAGCAACATTTCAGTCAATTGACCTTCCTCAGGCTTACAAAAACATGCAAAGTGCAAGCACATTTAAGAACACATTTAGAGTACAATCAACTATTAGCAATAATAATTGCCACATCTCTATAATCTGGAAAGCAAAAAATATTTAATAAAATATGAAATATCTAGTCGCAACAAAACAAGACTGTTTACAGACATGTCAAATTTGACCCTTTTGCTCACTATCAATCACTGTTGTGATGTCTCACTAGTTCTCAATACATCTGCCAAGCATTAGAACAATCTCTTATAATTACTCTTTTTGTTTAACAAGGCTCATTGCTCATCGAATAGTTCGTTAGGGACTCCTTTGTGTTATTTAATGACAAGCCTGCAGCCTGCGCCTTCATTGTTTTAACGTACGGATGTTCTGATTTTTCTTTTGCTGATCTACCTAAAAATTTCAATGTTTTGAGGCATGCTTACATTATTATCCCTTTATTTAGCACTTTCATATCTCTTGTGAGTTACTGCTCCAGATGTGCAAAATTGCCAGATAAATCACCTCAGACAAGGGAGGGCTAGAGATGCACCTGCCATCCAAACTATGCTATATCCATCAAAAGAGAGACACTAATGAAAGTCGTCCTCAGGATGTGTCCTCTTTTCAAATAAGCATTTATTCACTTAACTGTGTCATCTCTTATGTGATTTTTGCTTGTGTACCACAACTCCCAATGTGAGAGAAAATGCGACAGGGAAAATAACAGACGTGGCTGCCATGTTAAACGCTGAGGTCATATGCTTCGTTGACAATGTCAGCTTGCTCCTTGTTCTAATATAGGCTTGACATTTTAAAGAGCTGTTGAATATCTCATTGCAAGGCTGGTTTACTTTCCATCGCTTACTAAGAGTACTTGATTTCGGGTTAAACGCAGAACTAACCGAATGCGAATGGTTTGACCTGATGCTCATTCTTGTGTATGGTGATGAGGTTGATAATATCTATAAGGGTAAGGTGATTGTTTCATTAATATTAGATGGATATAATAATTAGGATTTTTATACTATATTTTTGTATGTGTTATATCAGGTTTGGATTTGAGCTGATTTGTCCACATCCCTCAGGTTGATGAGGGAAGATGAATTTATTGTTAAAATGTAAAGAAATTCAAAAAGGTCACACACCAGAATTTCACACACTAATACAAATTCTTCAAGAAAACAATTAATATTTTTAATTTTGTGTAATTACGCCTGTTTACATACTTTATACTGTACATGCAGTATGCTAAATTTAGGGAAGTCTAATCAGTTGATGTTTTATTCTAATAATGAATACATTTTTCTAATAAAATGTGTATTAGATTTTTGTGTCCTAATTGTTATTCACAAGGAAACTCATCCCAAATTGGTTAAAAACCTCTTTTGAACTATTTCTAGCCGCCATTTACTTTGATGTAAAACATGAAGGCCAAATAAGGATTCGGTTGTTTTTGGTTCAGGGAAACAAAAAGTCTTGTAAGATACTTAAATTTGACACATGTCACTTTAATCATCTCAAAAGCAAATCCTGGGCCAGCCCAAATTGTCTGTCATAACTGTGTAGTTTCATCTCCGACGTGCTGAAAATGGCATTTTTATTCCTTTATAAAAAATAATACCACAATTTGGCATCACTCATCATGACGGTCCCAAAATTGCCTTCAGTGAATGGCACATTAATGCTGCTGAGGGAACAGGTTTAAATGTCAGAGACTGGAATCTTCTTTTGAGCAAAAGTGATGTAAGATGACTACAGAAAATGTCACACTGTCTTACTCCCTCTGTAACGGGAAGCGTTCAAACACATTGTGTATTTTCATGGAGAAAACAGGATCTGTTTGAGGAGAGCATTACCATACGGTGCAAGATGATGCATGTACAATAGAGCAATAACAAGATTCTGCCTTTGATAAAATACTTTGAATTCATATGTTGCCCCTGTGAAAGACATTTCCAATGCATAATAATGAGAGGATCTGTATAAGTTGCTTTGGCATTCTTGTGGTACACATCACTTTCAAATTAGAAAAGAAAAGGAAAGAAAAGAAATCAGAAAAAGAAACTGCTACTGAAATGCAAATACCAAAGAATATTATATATATATATATATATATAAACCCGATTCCAAAAAAGTTGGGACACTGTACAAATTATGAATAAAAACAGAATGCAATGATGTGGAAGCTTCAAATTTTAATATTTTATTCAGATTACAACATAGATGACATCAAATGTTTAAACTGAGAAAATTTATCATTTTAAGGGAAAAATAAGTTGATTTTAAATTTCATGGCATCAACACATCTCAAAGTTGGGACAATGGCATCCCCTCTTCTTTTTTATAACAGTCTGCAAACGTCTGGGGACTGAGGAGACAAGTTGCTCAAGTTTAGGAATGTTGTCCCATTCTTGTCTAATGCAGGCTTCTAGTTGCTCAACTGTCTTAGGTCTTCTTTGTCGCATCTTCCTCTTTATGATGTGCCAAATGTTTTCTATGGGTGAAAGATTTGGACTGCAGGCTGGCCATTTCAGTACCCAGATCCTCCTTCTACGCAGCCATGATGGTTGTAATTGATGCAGTATGTGGTCTGGCATTGTCATGTTGGAAAATGCAAGGTCTTCCCTGAAAGAGACGACGTCTGGATGGGAGCATATGTTGTTCTAGAACTTGGATATACCTTTCAGCATTGATGGTGCCTTTCCAGATGTGTAAGCTGCCCATGCCACATGCACTCATGCAACCCCATACCATCAGAGATGCAGGCTTCTGAACTGAGCGCTGATAACAACTTGGGTTGTCCTTGTCCTCTTTAGTCCGGATGACATGGCGTCCCAGTTTTCCAAAAATAACTTCAAATTTTGATTTGTCTGACCACAGAAGAGTTTTTCCACTTTGCCACAGTCCATTTTAAATGAGCCTTGGCCCAGAGAAAACGCTTGCGCTTCTGGATCATGTTTAGATATGGCTTCTTTTTTGACCTATAGAGTTTTAGCCGGCAACGGCGAATGGCACGGTGGATTGTGTTCACCGACAATGTTTTCTGGAAGTATTCCTGAGCCCATGTTGTGATTTCCATTACAGTAGCATTCCTGTATGTGATGCAGTGCCGTCTAAGGGCCCGAAGATCACGGGCATCCAGTATGGTTTTCCGGCCTTGACCCTTACGCACAGAGATTGTTCCAGATTCTCTGAATCTTTGGATGATATTATGCACTGTAGATGATGATAACTTCAAACTCTTTGCAATTTTTCTCTGAGAAACTCCTTTCTGATATTGCTCCACTATTTTTCGCCACAGCATTGGGGGAATTGTGATCCTCTGCCCATCTTGACTTCTGAGAGACACTGCCACTCTGAGAGGCTCTTTTTATACCCAATCATGTTGGCAATTGACCTAATAAGTTGCAAATTGGTCCTCCAGCTGTTCCTTATATGTACATTTAACTTTTCCGGCCTATTATTGCTACCTGTCCCAACTTTTTTGGAATGTGTAGCTCTCATGAAATCCAAAATGAGCCAATATTTGGCATGACATTTCAAAATGTCTCACTTTCAACATTTGATATGTTATCTATATTCTATGGTGAATAAAATATGTTTATGAGATTTGTAAATTATTGCATTCCTTTTTTATTCACAATTTGTACAGTGTCCCAACTTTTTTGGAATCGGGTTTGTGTAATATATATATATATATTAGTGCCCTCCACAATTATTGGCACCTTTAGTAATTATGAGCAAAGGCGGCTGTGAAAATAAATCTGCATTGTTAATCCTTTTGATCTTTCTTTCAAACAATTCACAAAATTATAACCTTTCATTGAAGGAAAAGAATTGAAAGTGGGGGGAAAATCACATTATGTAATGTTTTTCTCCAAAACACGTTTGCCACAATTATTGGCACCCTTTTATTCAAAACTTTTTGCAACCTTCTTTTGCCAAGATAACAGCTCTGAGTCTTCACCTATAATGCCTGATGAGTTTGGAGAGCACATGACAAGAGATCAGAGACCATTCCTTCATGCAGAATCTCTCCAGATCCTTCAGATTCCCAGCTCCATGCAGGTGCTTCTTCTCTTTAGTTTACTACACTAATTTTCTTTAGGGTTCAGGTCAGGGAACTGGGACGACCATGGCAGAAGCTTCATTTTGTGCTCACTGACACATTTTTGTGGTGGTTTTAATGTTTGTTTTGGATCATTGTCCTGATGGAAGATCCAACCACAGCCCATTATTGGATTTCTAGCAGAAGCGGTCAGGTTTAGATTTTTTTTTTTATCTGTTGGTATTTGATAGAATCCAAAATACCATGTATCTGAACAAGATATCCAGGACCTCCAGCAGAAAAATAGGCCCACAACATTAAAGATCCAGCAGTATATTTAACCGTGGTCATGGGGTACTTTTTATCCATGTGTGCACCAAACCCATCTAGTGGGTTTGCTGCCAAAAAATGCTTTTTTTAGTTTCATCTAACCATAGAAGCCGGTCCCGTTTGAAGTTCCAGTCTTGTCTGACAACTGAGTATGCTGGAGTATTGTTTCTGGATGAGAGCAGAGTATTTTTCTTGAAACCCTCCGGAACAACTTGTGGGGATGTAGGTTCTGTTTGTTTTTTTAGGCTTTCTGAAACTCAAGACTCAACTAATCTCTGCAATTCTCCAGCTGTGATCCTTGGAGAATCTTTGGACTCTCAAACTTTCTTCCTCTCCGCATATTAGGGCGATTTAGACACACGTCCTCTTCCAGGCAGATTTGTAACATCTTTAGTTGATTGGAACTTCTTAATTATTGCCCTGATGGTGGAAATGGGGATTTTCAATGCATTAGCTTTTTTCTTATAGCCATTTTCTATTTTGTGAGCTCAACAATCTTTTGCTGCACATCAGAACTATATTCTTTGGTTTTTCTCATTGTGATGAATGATTAAGGAATTTGGCATTTGTGTTTACACATATTTGTACTCCTGTGGAACAGGAAGTCATAACTGGACAATTTCATTCTCCTAGTCACCCTGGTGTGCTAAAAAATTTAAATATGAATGGGAAAACTCTTCAGAGATATTTTACTCATAAGAATTTCTAGGGGTGCCAATAATTGTGGCCAACATGTATTGGAGAAAAACATTTATTTCATAATGTGAGTTTCCCCCCCAATTTCAATTGTTTTACTTCGATGAAAGGTTAGAATTTTGTGAATTTTTTTTAATGAAAGATCAAAAGGATGAACAATGCAGATTTATTTTCACAGCTGCCTTTGCTTATATTTACTAAGGGTGCCAATAATTGTGGAGGGCACTGTATAATATTCACAACACCAAGTCCTTGTGACTTAAATTGGTTAACTAAACTAACTTTTTGGTTAACTAAACTAAATTTTAAACTATATAAAAAAAAAAAA
>RJVU01036043.1:2890344-2914975 GCA_003731715.1 Anabarilius grahami
TTAGTTTAGTTAACCAATTTAAGTCACAAGGACTTGGTGTTGAATGTGGCTGTTTTTATTTGGCTTGGTCCCCACATGAGTCATGTTTCCCTCCTCTACGCTTGTGGACAGGGGTGATGATTTGCATTGGATTAGCATCTGTTGGTTAACCACCGAGGGCCGTGCATTTCCAGTTGAGCGGTCTCCAAGTGACAGTCATTTATCAAAACCGCATTTGGATGCGACTTTGATGAGAGGTGGTTTCTGTACTGTCCCCAGACTACTGGACTCCATGTATCTATGCCCAGAACAAATATTTGTGTCACTTAACTCTTAGCCCTGCAGCCCACGACTATGGGAATGCAGGGAAGTGGATTAGGGAAGGGAGGAGGGAGGCCAGGGAGAAAAGAATTAGTGCTTTGATTCTCTGCAGCCCTTAAATGAGAGCTCTTAATCCACCCCAGCGTCATTACTCCAAGTTTAATGTAATGAGCAGAGTTGTCCCTTTTAGAGCCATCAATGAGGCCAATCAACATGTCTGTGATCATGACTGAAAGTAGGAACAATTCATCTTACACTTTTGTTGGATCCAAGATAAGCTGTAATTGTTTCCTTCATTTTTTTTCTTTCTGTCTTTAAATTCATTAGAGACTGTGTACTCAAATCAGCCCCAAAAATGGCTAGTGTAATGAAACTATTGTTTGCTAGAATGTCGCAAATGCTAGTGATCTCAATGGATAAAGTACTCAAGAGATGTAAAAGTGGAGTTCATTTAGATTCTCTTTGCATTAGTGTTGTGCATAAAATAATATCTTAAATCGTTTCAAAAGAATTGATTGATATGCAGAATATTTAATGACAGTTAATCGCATATGTAGTTTTGCAGAGAAAAACATCATAATGTAGATAATTCAAAGACATTACAATACTGTGTGGCTTTAGAAGTCTATAGTTAGTTAAATCAAAGACGAATAACACAAGTATTGTTTTGAATGGGAGAAAGTGCAATGCGCAATATGGCGGACTTAGTCCCGTCTTCTAGATAAGAGCCAGTCGCCGATTGGTAAAGTCATATGCTGCGTATTCAAAAAAATAATTAGTGTGTCCCAAATCGTAGTATGTTGAAATGAGTATTCAAAAGATACCCGGATGGTCTACTTTTTCCGGTTAGAATTCGAAGTGCAGATCCGTGCACACTTCTAAGGGCTAATATTGCCCATAACACATTGTGCTGTGGGCGAGGATTTGATTAGAACTACAGATACGAATAAAAAGTGTTAAACTACAAACATGACAGATGTGCAAGACCGACTGTTAAGCAGAGCGGTTAAGATAAAGGAGCTTGAATGATTAATAATCAGTATCTAACCTGATGAAAAGATATTTATTAAATGTTATCCACATTATATTTCATCTGCAACAGCATTGTGAACTTTTTTTCGTTTCTAAGATGGCCGCCGAGTGAAATGACTGGTTAAATTCAGCCTTACTGGTCATGTTGGATTAGTTTTGGTTTAGCTTTAGACAGTAATTTCTATAATTCATTAAAATATAGAAATTAATCATTAAAAACACTGGTAAATGCTGTTAAATGATGATGATGCCTTTTAAATGCAGCCTTTAGTTACTCAGATTGGATTCTAATAAAAATAAAATAAATATTGTAAACGAATCATAAACAAGACATACAGACAGCCAGATGCAGTCGGGCAGATGGGAAATGCAAGAATTAATAGGTTTTGGCATTGAAAGTGCACTTGACGAGGCTAAAAGTGAATTGGGTTCAACAGTTTCAACATTCATCAAGCAATGTAAAAGTGAACATGTGTCCACACACCTATTTTCCCATCAGCCTCACTTTCTCTGAACACAGATGAAACCGTTTCTGCAAAATTTCACATGAAATCTGCATTGATTGCATCTACTTTCAGTCAAAGTGGATGTCATTCAACCTTTTCACAGCCCAAGTGGTTAAGATTGACTCTCAAGATCATATACCTAGCCTTTGTCCTTTAACAGACTGGTTTTGACATTTACAGAGTGGAAATGTGATTTTCTAAGGCACTTTAAGCACCCTGTGGTCTCGGCTCCTTGCTAAGTTATTCACTGCAAAGTATTTTTGACTTGTATGCTGATTTGTCTTTATTTAGCATCTCCTTTTGTTTAAACTATATACCACTGGAGCATTGCAGCAAATCAGATGATTGAGACATACTGTATAACACCCACTTGCAAAATGTCACAGCTAGTAGGTGTGTGATCAAACATCCTTAGCATCACAAAGGTTCAGAAGAGATAAAAGAATTTCAGTCTCTGTTGGTTTGGTTATTTGTTATTTAGCAAGACTCTCTTTGTACAAAGCGAATTATTGTATGAACAATCCCCATGTTGGTTATGCCGTGTTTATAGAGTATCATCATAAATTCTTTCTTTTCATTACCATCCCCAAAACACTGTGCACACATTACAGGACCATATTGCGAAGGCTGAGGGAATGGGATGCCTTTGACTCACACAAAACAACTATTAACATCCAATAGTTCCAACTATCAGAAAGCTTTTTTTTTTTTTGGCCTGTCACATGGTGTTTCCTTTCACCAATAGCATGTCCGTGTTTGGCAGGCAGCCATCTCTCTTTCTCCACTCTCATCTGATTTTTATCAGCATCTTCTGTGGCCACAACCTGCTTTTGTCTACAAAAGGTAAAATATTAAACCATATCTGCTGGACGGAGATTGTACTGATGCTTGTTCATTCAAATTCCCGAAACTATCTATTCCGAGTGTCGAAATATAATTGAAGGTTCTTAAAACACTCTGCGGACCATGTTTTGTTTTGTCTTCTGAATGAGGGTTGCCAGATCTCCCACAGAGATTCTGATGGTCTAGATCAAAGTGTGACATGGCACACTATGTGCCCATCCAGAAGAGGGAGAGGAAGGTTGGAAGGAGAGAGACCTGCTGCTTTGTAGGATTTTGAATGTATTTAAATTGCTGGAGAGGCACAAGGTTCGAATCAAATTGCTGAGAAACTTCCTTTTTTACAGAAAATAACCCAGCACTTTGAATTGTCAGAGAAAAGGAACCTGTAAAGACGTAAGAGAAAAGTGTTAAAATAATGTTGAAGGGAAACTAAAGCACAGAATTTTAATCCAGAAATAGAGTTAAATTGGTTGAACCTGACAGAAACTTCACTTAAGCATTTAATCATTGTCATTAAATGCAGTACAAGGCCTTCCCATTAGCAAACGCTATCTGTGAAGTATGCTACTGTCACAATACGTTTTTAGATATTTGTCTTGAAGAATGTTCTCATATAAACATGCCACCAAGGGTGAGAAATGTAGATTGCACATTACATTTGTTTTAGATGGTAACTGGATCAATCTGACACAAAGAAATTTCATTTTCACTCTTTTTCCTTTGCATGAGATCCTTCAGCTCTGCTCATTACACGTACGAACAATTTGTGCTACATATATTTGATTATGTTTGAATTCATCATTTTGCAAATGAAAAAGAAATAACTTTTCAGTTATATTAAACTGAAATTGGAAAATGTCAGTTAGAAATTAATGGTGGGATCATCTCAGGCTTAGTACTGACAAATGAGAGTGGTGAACATTCTGTCAATCCCTGTCCCAATAAAGCTGAAATGGATGCTCACTGCGGCAAACAGACAAAGTGAATGTCGGCTCCAGAACAGAGGTGCGTCATTTTTGATATTCTGTGTATTTGGATTAGTGCATGTTTGTTTTTGTTTTTTTAAACATGCTTTTGTTTTAAAATGTATTAAAGTGTATACTAGACTTTCAGAAATACTGCTCAGACACAGAAATATTACTAATTATCACTTCATGTATTTCTTGCCATTGTTTATATAAAAGGATGCCTAACAGGATAGAAATAAAGAGCTAAAGATTGCTCAGTTAACTTGCAAATAATTTTTTTTATTTTATTTTAAGCATTTTTGACATTACTACTACTACTACTACTAATAATAATAATAATAATAATAATAATGATAATGTATAATATAGTAATAATGTATAATTATTTTATTTTTTTAAATTATATATTTAGGGAATATAGTGGGGAAAACAGCAACACTTTACAATAAGGTCAGCTTGTTAACATGACTAACATGAATTAATTAAAAACAATACACAAGTTAATGTTAATTTCTACATGTACTAATAAATCTACAATTTGCAAGTTACGATGTACTAAAAACTAAAACTGTATTATGCCAGTCAGGACAGTAATTGGTGATGTCACTTTGTAAAAAACACTACACACCTATAGACTGAACATGTAATATGCATGACATTTTTTTTTTTTTTTTTTTNTTTTACAAATTTGCGTTTTTGTAGTTTAAACAGAGACAATAATGGTATCGTTTTCGCATTGAAACCTGTTTTTAAAAGTTTGCGTTTTCAGGCCCACAAAATGCCATTGCCATGTAAATGAACAGCCAAAACTCATAAAAAGTTTTCTGTTTTTAGTTGAAAGCACTGTTGTTTAAATGGCCCCTTATACACTGTAAAAAATATTTTTATGATTTATCAAATTTTTTCTCTTGTTAGATCAACTTATTTAATGTGGTTCAGATAACATAATATTTTGAGTTTCTGTTGATTTAAACCAATCGTCTTCATTTTTATTAACTCAAATTTTTAATTTCAATGAACTCAATTTTCAAAAAACTCAAAAAAGGCACCAGGTAACTTTAAGTTAAAGCAACAATTCTTTTTTACAGTGTAAAACATGCTGAAGACATGACACTGTAGGAGTGACACAGATACAAGACCCCCACCCTACAGTTATTCAATTTTAATTGAGTTCTTTAGTATGTCTCTCTACAAGAAAACAGAATAACCTGGGGGGAATGTTATTAGCTGACAAATATTGTTTTAGTTTGCAGGCTCCATAGAAGCCATCTCAGAATGACAATAAGGGAAAAGACAGAGATAGGCCGTGAGTCTGTCTTCATTTCCCTCAGACAATGATGACCACTATAGGTGACCCAGGGACTAACCTGTCTGATTTTTGAAGTGCCAAACATCTTCCTTCTGTCCACACACATATGAAAGGGGTAAGACGAGAACATGAGAGGAGGAAAAGGTCATGCGTTGAAAGAAATGAATTCAGCATGCAGTATGCTTAGTCTAAACTCTTATCTAATATGCTCTTTCTATCTGCTCAAACTTCCACCCTCACTGGTCATCCTCTCCATGCATTCCCGCAAATCTCCAGTCACACTACCGCAATCTGATCCCCATTACAACTTCCCATCACAATCCCACCTTGTTGAGCAGACAATCTAATGCCCAGGGCTCAGAATGACCGGCGCCAGGAAGGATTCCTCTTCACGTGGCTTCCCATAACTTGCTTGTTTTGATGTTTTTTCCAATGATACTGGCCGAGTTATAGGCCGTTTTGTATCTTCCATTGCCTTTGTATTGTGATGTGACATAGTAAATGTAGATGTTCTGTTTTTTTTTTTTGTTACTGTGGTATCTTAAATACTATTTGGGAACATTTGAGTACTGATTTGGACTTAATTTGTGTCTGGATGTGGGCATATGAAAGGTCATATCATTGTAAATATAAGTAATGAAGTTGAGGATCTTGTTTAACTACAGAGGCTGTTCTGAGATTCTCAATGTTTAGACTTTATTTTGATTTAATTTAACTCATGTTATGATAAATTAGGAGTGTGCCATGAGCTTGAACTTTTAACGTATGTTTTACCCAGACAGTGAACTAAATCCATAATGACAGTGGAACAGCAAGCACAACAACAAATATAGCTTTTGCTATGGCAAACATCAAAATAAATGAAAACATTTTGAATGAGATTTTAATTTTTTTTTCGAGGACCCCCAAGTTTGCTGAAAAACAGATCATTTGCTTCTGAATTTGGTTACACTTTATTTTGGTGGTCCTCTTTACACTCAAAAAATGAATTGTTGGATTTAAGCAGTGTCAAGTGGTTCCACGCAACTATATTGAGTGATTTGTACGGTAACACTTTAGAATAATGTTCCATCATTAATGAATAATGTGGAAGACATTTTGAGCTTCTGTATAATTTTCATATGATTTTACTTATATGCTTATGGTTACATGATTTTGTTTCTCTCAGAAGTGCTTAAGTATGCATTCTTTGGATGACTTAGGGTGGCAGGACAAATCACCTAGAGGAAGGTCTTGGGATTTATTTCTGGCTGTCTTCCAGGGCCTGAACAAACACCATATGCGTTCTTCAATTGTATGGGTATTGTATAGCAGGGGATGTGACTGTCACATGACAGGTGGAAGAACACTGAAGAATAGCCATGTTCCTAATATGGTAAAAGGACAGAGCCTTTAGCCTTGAAGGCCAGAGATATAAGGGAGAGAGAGAGAGCTTTCATTCTTTGTCTCACACTCTGCAGTGCTTTTGTGCTCCTGTATGACAGTCTAACCTTTCTTGCAAGAAATAAAACTTTCGAAAGACAATTGGTAGAGTTTGTCTCTAATGCAGTAAGAGTCCTTTTTATTTTAGCCACAACAATAACTACACAGGAACAAATGAGTAGCACATTATTAACATTCTATTAACTACTTAAATTAGATTATTGTAGTTACATGTGTTTTTACATGAGTAATGTGAACAAGGATGGTTTTAGTGAAACTAACAACAGTGAAAGTTGACTATAAGTAATGTTGCACCTACAAGTTAACTAACTCTCAGTATTATTTGATTATTAGTAAACTGTTAGGGGTTGGGTTAGAAAGGGCTTAGGGTTAAAAATTGACATGTACATGCAAAGTTACTTATCGTTAGTAGAATGTCTGTTGGGGGACCATCTCAAAAATGTGTTATCAGATATTAAGCAGACAGTCTACTAATACTCTAATGACTGCTAGTTTACATGTAGGTGCAATGGTACTTATAGTCAACAGAATGTCTAAAGGGGACCATCAAATCACAAATTTTTACCAAGAAAAACATGTTTGATCTGGTCAAGGTTAACATCACAAAGTAGGTATTGAATCACAAGAGATTTTCTATGAAAATGGCCTGAACTCAAGAGTGCTCGTGAACCAAGGGTTAACTTTACAGGAGGCAGAGAGAAAGACCCAGATTCATAGGCTAAATTTGTCACCAAGAGTTTTTATTTATTAATCTGTTTATGAGAGTGTCAAATACAGCTTCCAAATACTTGTAAATGTTTCAGATTTCTGGTTTCTGCACGTACACTGGATTGAACAGTAGTCTGAGCATCATTCACATATCTTAATTTACATATTTACTGTTTGAGTGTTGGCACTGTTAAACCTTATTTATATTTGAGTATCATGCTGATATTTGCAGGTAAAGATTATATTTACCACATGAAAACATTTTCCACGATCATCTCAGGGAGCTGTGTAATTTGGATATGTTCCTGCTGTTGCATTTCAGAAAGCAGGTTGACTTTTTTTTTAATACTTGATTGGAGGATTTTCCAGATGATTATAAATTCCAAAGACACATTTGTACAGTTTCTAGTGCACATGGAAGCACATTTAAGTCCTGTTTTAAGTAATGTGATGTATTTTCAAGTGCATCAACTGCAAAAGATGTTGTGCAAGACTTGATTGTCAGGAATTTGCTGACTTGTGAAAAGTGTCTTCTTTATCATAGGTAGTTGGAGATGTGGGGCTGAAAATAAGTTGAAAAAGGAAAAACATTTCAAAGTCATTTCAAAGGCGAACGAGTTATTACATTTTGATGATCCATTATACAGACATGCTAATGTGAAGTGAAATGAGTAAGGCTGATTTTTGAATTCATAAATGAGCAAATAAACAAAGAAAGAAGATTACATGGAAAATATTCAGAATATTTTGTCGTTAATACCTGCAGAAACAGAATAGGTCATTTTCTGGACATGGAAGACCAAGAACACTTCTTGTCGCAGTACTTTTAAGTACTAACAGCATTTGATTCATACCGAGTGATGTAGATTAAAATCCACCACCAAAGGAGGCAGAAAATGATTTTTCACCACATGCTACCAGAGGCACAATTTTCATTAATGGACTTTGAACAACTATTAGGAGTCTTGTCCATGAAGGAACAGCACTGTGAAATAAGAGGATGTTTACAGGGGTTGATCTGAAGCTGATGAAGAGCGAGAGAGAGAGAGAGAGAAATTCTTCATAAACACAGTCATGCTTAAGGGATGTTAATTTACTAACTGGTATTTGGGTGGCAACATGCTGTTCCAGACTACAGACTACTAAACTCCATATGATGAGATGTGGTTTAATCAGTTAGAGCAATGCCATGAATCTTTATCTATTAGGAAGGTGCAGTCATTTGTAATAAATGACAATGCATCAATTGAATTTGCAACTTGAGAGGACGGATCTAGATCGCCTAAATATGTGATAATATTACAAGCAAGTCTTGACTAAAATTCAAAGTTTTACTGTATATACAGTGGGTACGGAAAGTATTCAAAATTTTTAAATAATACATTTTTCACTCTTTGTTATATTGCAGCCATTTGCTAAAATCATTTAAGTTCATTTTTTTTCCTCATTAATGTACACACAGCACCCCATATTGACAGAAAAACACAGAATTGTTGACATTTTTGCAGATTTATTAAAAAAGAAAAACTGCAATATCACATGGTCTTAAGTATTCAGACCCTTTGCTCAGTATTTAGTAGAAGCACCTTTTTGATCTAATACAGCCATGAGTCTTTTTGGGAAAGATGCAACAAGTTTTTCACACCTGGATTTGGGGATCCTCTGCCATTCCTCCTTGCAGATCCTCTCCAGTTCTGTCAGGTTGGATGGTAAACGTTGGTGGACAGCCATTTTTAGGTCTCTCCAGAGATGCTCAATTGGGTTTAAGTCAGGGCTCTGGCTGGGCCATTCAAGAACAGTCACGGAGTTGTTGTGAAGCCACTCCTTCGTTATTTTAGCTGTGTGCTTAGGGTCATTGTCTTGTTGGAAGGTAAACCTTCGGCCCAGTCTGAGGTCCTGAGCACTCTGGAGAAGGTTTTCGTCCAGGATATCCCTGTACTTGGCCGCATTCATCTTTCCCTCGATTGCAACCAGTCGTCCTGTCCCTGCAGCTGAAAAACACCCCCACAGCATGATGCTGCCACCACCATGCTTCACTGTTGGGACTGTATTGGACAGGTGATGAGCAGTGCCTGGTTTTCTCCACACATACCGCTTAGAATTAAGGCCAAAAAGTTCTATCTTGGTCTCATCAGACCAGAGAATCTTATTTCTCACCATCTTGGAGTCCTTCAGGTGTTTTTTAGCAAACTCCATGCGGGCTTTCATGTGTCTTGCACTGAGGAGAGGCTTCCGTCGGGCCACTCTGCCATAAAGCCCCGACTGGTGGAGGGCTGCAGTGATGGTTGACTTTCTACAACTTTCTCCCATCTCCCGACTGCATCTCTGGAGCTCAGCCACAGTGATCTTTGGGTTCTTCTTTACCTCTCTCACCAAGGCTCTTCTCCCCCGATAGCTCAGTTTGGCCGGACGGCCAGCTCTAGGAAGGGTTCTGGTCGTCCCAAACGTCTTCCATTTAAGGATTATGGAGGCCACTGTGCTCTTAGGAACCTTAAGTGCAGCAGAAATTTTTTTGTAACCTTGGCCAGATCTGTGCCTTGCCACAATTCTGTCTCTGAGCTCTTCAGGCAGTTCCTTTGACCTCATGATTCTCATTTGCTCTGACATGCACTGTGAGCTGTAAGGTCTTATATAGACAGGTGTGTGGCTTTCCTAATCAAGTCCAATCAGTATAATCAAACACAGCTGGACTCAAATGAAGGTGTAGAACCATCTCAAGGATGATCAGAAGAAATGGACAGCACCTGAGTTAAATATATGAGTGTCACAGCAAAGGGTCTGAATACTTAGGACCATGTGATATTTCAGTTTTTCTTTTTTAATAAATCTGCAAAAATGTCAACAATTCTGTGTTTTTCTGTCAATATGGGGTGCTGTGTGTACATTAATGAGGAAAAAAAATGAACTTAAATGATTTTAGCAAATGGCTGCAATATAACAAAGAGTGAAAAATTTAAGGGGGTCTGAATACTTTCCGTACACACTGTACATTTTTTATTTTATTTTTATTTTTTTGAAGACATTTAAAGAAGGGCTGAAAGAAAAGGCAATGTCTGTATGTGACTGCTCTATACTGTAACGTTGACATGAGCGAATCTGAAGCTCTACGTTTGCAAATCTGCCATGTAATGTAAGTTTCGGGCATATGCTGTCTAAATGTTTATTTATAGAGTCAAGGTAAATCCTGCATGAAATACTCACCTCCAGCTGTGCAGCCTATGGAGAGATACAATGTTCACAAATCGTCCAAGAATTCTCTATGCTTCTCAGAAGAGAGCCGTATCTTCACTGATGATTCCTATTCAAGAAAGATCTCTCCTTCAAAGGGATAATGTTGAATACAACTGTGCAACTGACAGGATACAGAGGTTACCATGTTCCAAGTTGCATTTTAAGACTAACAAGCATTGTTCCATATAATCTAAACTAATGCATACTATTGATAAATTAGTCTTTTATAATATTAATACACTTCAAATGCTAAGTGAATCAAAATCATTTGGCTGTAGCTCCTATAGAGTCAAGAATCAGACTTAATCAGAATTAATACGCACACTAGACATTGATTTCTTCAAATATGGATTTTGCAGTAAGTAGTGAGATATTGGATATGTAGAGAGACCACTCTGATGTTTTGGTAAAATTTTACTATGCAAATAGTTTAGGCCGTGTGCCATCAAAGCTTTTTTTCCAGCGGCTAGTGTACTTTTCCAATTGTTTTCAATGGGAGTGCGGCGTTTTTTAAACACCAGGAGCGTAACGAGGCACTAAGCATCTTTTTCATGCTCAAGCACTGAGCGTTCAGTGTTTTTACCGCTCGCCTCGACTTGAAGAATTTTCAAGAATGTTGAGTAAAATCAAAGACTATAGAATAACACAAATGTGTCACTTTGTATTGTTTTGAATGGGAGAAAGTGCAAAGCGCAATATGGCGGAATAAGTCCCGCCTTCTAAATAAGAGCCAATCACCGATTGGTAAAGTCTGTTGTTCCTATAGAAACAGTCAGACGCGCGCCTCCGAAATGAGACACAAGAGACGCGCACTTTAGGACTGCGCGTGCGTATTAGCTTGATCCAGCATGAAAAATACAGTTTTTTGTCATGATTCGAGCATTTAGAAACAAAATTTATGAAACAGTTGTTGTCAGATTTCATTGGTGACTTCAAATATGAAATTTAATCGAAAGCTTGGCAAACAGCTTTGGAGAATTTGATGTTTGCCCATTCAAAGAGAATTGCACTTGAATGCCCGAGAGGCATTTCAAAGATGGCTGCCGAGTGAAATGACTTGTCTTAAAGGGACTTTAGTAAAATGCAGTGCTCACCACTGTTACTTTTTAGCCAGCTGTCCAATCAGAGTGGAGGAGACAAATACAACTCCGACCAACCGTAACATTCTGCTTATATCTGCTTATCAACAGATGACAACAACAAGCATAATAACAGAACAAAATAATTTTAATTAAGAGCCAGAGCAAATACTTTACATTGTATCATAGCAAGCAAAGCATCAACTGAAAAAAAACGCTGCACTGCCGAAGCGCTCTCAAGGGTTCACAGCTAGGTGTTTTTAGCAGAGCGCCTAGTGCTTTCAGCTGGCTAAAAACGCTTTGGTGGACACACTGCCTTACTTCCCCTCGCTATATTACACTTGACGCCTGTTATTAATTGCTGTGTAAAATGTGCTTTATTTGAACAGTGTGTTAATCTGCTGTCCAGTCTTTGATTGAGGAACAGTCTTTTATAAGATGATGGTAGAGTCAGCCTGGTGAGTCAGGCTTGATTACCCTTTCTGAAAATAGATGGAAAAAAATATATGTATACTTTGAAGATTACCTTTAAGACCCTGACAGCACAAAAAAAGGCTTTTTTTAAGGACTATAAACAAACCTAGGCCAGGATTTATTTATTTATTTTGAAATGTCTTCTAGATTTCTTCTGAAATTTTGGATTTGCTCTATTTTCACTGTTTCTTTGTCCGAGATTATTCAAGGACCATGGTAACAATGTACTGAGCAAGAACAAGACTTTTATTCAATGCCTGTTTCTCAGTCCAACCGCACCTCAGCTTTAATCTTCCTCACAAAATCCGTAACTAACGTCATTGTGGGGGAGACAGAAAAGCAAAATTGCCTCTGGATCTAGGGAACAACAAACATATTTCCCTCGATGTCTAAACATGTTATGAGATGGTGTTTGTTCAACTTTGTGTAGCTAGAACAACAGTGGCCTTTGTCTATGTGAGGATGATTAGATATTACCAGTCAACATAAATTATGAAACCCAATCACAACTAAAAATTCAGACATTTACTCATCCATTTTGTCATTCCAAAACCATATGAATAAAAATGTTTAAAAATATATATATATAAATAATAGATACCTTTTGTAATAGTAATTTTATTTTAACAATTTTAATTATTTTGGTACTTAATTTTTTATATATATATGTAAATTTCATTTGATGTTGACATTCTGCAACATCTGAGACAGTGGTTTGTGCTATTTAATTTTCCTTTTACCATTTTTCTCCTATTCAAACCCCAGGAAAAGTTTCATCTCAACTTTAGAGAGCCCACCCCAGGGGTTATCTACGACCCTAGTTCTTCTGTATCATGTGTCACTTTTGGTTAAGATCCCATCACAGACACAAGGGCTCTGTTGCGTGTGAGTGATTCATTAAAACCACTGCTCTGAGACCCACGCAGAGAGGAAATGGACAACTGGTCAGTTGAAGGAGACTACTGGTCTCTTTTGGGAGTCTATAGCTCTCTGTCAATGGGATGGAGATTGAGCCAGAAGAACATGACTGACATGGCATGATTGCAGAAGTACACTTCAATCTGCACTGCTCTGGGCATCTCCTGGGCATCTCCAGGGCATCTCCAGGGCATCCCCCCCCCCCTTGGCTACATTGTATCATGGCATTTCATACCCTCAGGTCTTATTGGTCCTAATAGGATGGGGACCAGCTAGGCTTGGATTTTTAATGAAACATAAAGATTTTGTGTCTGGTTGGCAGGATCCAACTGACAGATTTAAGGGAATGCTGTTGTCTAATCTCAGAGGGCAGAGGCACCGAAGGCTTCCATGTGTGATTTACCCACACAAGAAGTGAATAATGGGTACATTGCCAATGTAACATTCCTTGTGCTTGGCTACTGAATGTAATGAAGTGAATATATTATGAGGTTGAATTTGGGGAGGCTTTGATTAAAGTACACAAGGAGGTTTAATTAAAGTATGTCTCTCACCTTGTTTAAATTTTAATTAACCAATAAGTGAGTACTTCCTGCGTTCATTTGAAACTGCCAGCAGGCTAGATGCATGTTTCTAAAAAGTGTTTGAAATGCAAAATCTCAATTAACAATGCAGCAGAGAGAGAGAGAGAGAAACACTACCCATTTTATTTTATGGTGTATTACCATATCTTCCCAGTAGAAGTGTCCTAGTATCATGCTGATGTGCACCTGGATAATTTTAAACCTCTTTGTTTGGTCCGTTTAGGCTGGTATTCTGCATTACGGTGTAAAGTTAATACAAAATATGGCAGCTTGATCATTCAAGGCATCATGAAGTCCTCAGGTCTTGAATGAGCTTTTTGGCTTTTCCGCACATTTCCTCATTATCTTCAGCATTTCTCCTTTCCTTTCTGGAGTCATTTTTCCTTATCCAAGCACAGTGTATTTATAGTATTATTATTGCCTTGAAAGAAAAGCTACCATATCATAGTGGAAATTTGAATTTGCACCAGATGTGCTTATTGGCATAGGAACTTTCATGGAAATTAAACTAAATTAAATTACAATTAAATTACATTATTATTATTATTAGTAGTAGTAGTATTAATATGCCAATACTGTAAATTTAAAAGTGATAATTTCATGAGCTTATGTACTGAAGGAGTTATTGTGTTTGGTCCTGATAATGGTTATATATTACAAATTACTGATCTAACATCTCATTTTTATAGTAATCCTTCATGTAATGTTTCTTTTAGAGCAGCTTGTAAAAAAGCAAACACATTGGAGTGATTCATTATGCACAAAAATGTGTAATAACATTCTATCAATTTCATGTGGTGTGATGAGAATACTTTTTACTGATTTGTCAGATTCCAGAACTGTGATGTATTACCTGAATTCATAAACTTCGTCAGACATCTTTCCATTCTAATGCATCTCGACTCACATTTGTACTTATTGTTATGGCATTTTTATGGCAGTGGCAGTGATAACAAATGGTTGCAATCTAAGCAAATTTCCAATGCTTCATATTTGGTGTGGGTAGAGACTGTGGAACAATATATTTTTTTCCACCTGATAAACAAGAGTAAATGTGCTCTGTGAAAATGACAAGCAATTTTAAAAACAACATTTTTCTGCCTCATATCTTTCAGTGTCTGTTATATAGAAAAATAGAGTAATATAAATAAACTGTCAAGAATGATGTTAGGGTAAAAAAAGCACCATGCAGCTTAATCTTAAATTGAAGACCATTTCTATAGTCTCCTTTGCTTCTTACTTTAAATAGTTCTATAGGTTCTAAAACAAACCTGTTTTAAGTAATTATATAAAAATAAAAAGATAGCAAGTAGAAACTACACACACAGCTGTAGTTCACTCCACATCTAATCATACATTTTTACTTATACCATAAATTATACTCATTACAATATACTTGCTTAACTTTAGTGGTAATTTCTAGACTAACTCTTAATAAGGAAATGCAGCTTTAGACTGAAGTAATGCAACTGTGCCTGAAAACCGTTTTATAGCCACTATATTAAATAAATAAATAAGTATTGACACAACTGAAATATTTATAAGTCTCTTGTTGATGTTCTAAATCACCTAATGCTTAATTACTCTTACCTAACCTTGTACGTGTAATAGATTGATGCTTAGAAAATAGGCCATTTATAAACATTATTCATAGGACCGTTGCTTTCTTCTGTTGGGCTCATAAAATTCTCAAGGACACAGACAACTAGAGCTGGTTGAAAGTACAGTAAAAAGAATATGACCACGGGGAGCTTGAATATACTGTTTTATCTGTTTCTCAGTAATTTCTGTTTAATCGCCTCTGAAAGCTCTTTTAGTTTTATCACAGCTAAATGTGTGTGCAGTGCAGTCCCACATTCAGCTGCCCTGGATATATAAACATTCCAGGTTTATAAAATATAGTTTGAGCAGTTAATAGGTCGTATAATTCACAGTATCTACAATATATATGCTTCAGTTTATAGTGTGTTTCTGGTATATTTTACTATCAGAATATCAATTTGATTACTTTACAATTGCTTTTACAACTATATGGACAATGCGTTGTTCCGTATGTTCCTTGAGCAATAGCACCACAATGTTTTAAAGCCCTCACACAGTTTAATGTGATGTATACTTTCTGATTTGGAGAATACATCTTGATTCCTGTGGAGTTTTTAATTTTTTTTACAAATATAGGTACATGTTTTTGGATAGCTAGATTCTCTTGTGGTTTATGACCTCTATCCAGCATGTTTTGTTTATGATTGCATAACAATTTGTTTTTAAATCATGTGCATTATGTAAAAAAGTATTATTATGAATCAGCTTTTGTTAAAGTTCACTGTAAACCCAAATAAGTTGGGCTAACTAAAAAACATTTTTTTTGAGTTATGATGTTCCCAATTTTAAGTAAGCAGAACTAAAAAGGTTTGAGTTTGTAGTACTTGTGCATGTTAATTGCTCCTAACTTGAAGTAGGCCTACTGAGTTAGCTAACTCATACATTTTGATAGCAATTAACATAAAATATTTAGTTAATTAAGTTTTTTGAGTTCTTGCAAATCAAATTAGTTATTTACTTCACTGTAAACCCTAATAAGAAAATTTAGAAACTTGTTAATTTTCTGACATGTTAACAATAGCATGGTAGCAGCATGCACCACTTGTCACCATGATGGTTACTCTCCAAAAACCCACATTAACAGAAACTCTTCTCAATTAGCATAATAAAACCTCAATCACTATTAAATCTCCCTTGCCATTAATCTTGCACAAAAATCATTATATAGCACTTAATTTTAGCATTTATTCTCCCTCTTGGGCAAAGCATGATGGGAAATAGAAATCCCAGCTCAGTTAAACTGAAGTTAGTCTAGATTATGAGTTTATACAACTCAAAACAAGGAAACAGTTCAGTTTACTTGACATATGTCAGTGCTGTCAACTCAAAAGAAAAAGAAAGTTCTAAATACTCATAACAGTTAATTTAACTGAACAAATTTGTTCAATTTAAGTTTGTTCTACTCAAACCAGTTAAATATTTTAAGCATTAGGGTTTAGATGGGTGGACTCACTGATACTGCTTTTTGCAGCCTGCACGTCAATCCACTTGTATGAATTTATGATGGATCTCAACCTTTCTAATATTGTGGACATGCAGATGTATTATTGTACAGTTGTTAATGTGGCATCTAGATAATGATCTTTTGGGGGGAACTCTTTGATTGAGCAATAGTGTGAACAACTTGAGATTGGCAGTGGGTTGTAAAGTGCTAATACTTACATTTGGCATTTGTTTAATATGCTGAACTGAGAACTTGTCATACTTTATGTATAACATCACTGTACATATGTCCTGTGTATAACAAACAGCTGTGCTTGATTTATAATGTGAGCACGGTACAGTTCTATTGATTCCTGCCACGTTCAGCTGCCAAATCCACCACAGTTCAGTGGAGTGTGAAGCAATGTCCTTTTCAGTTTTTCCAAACACCCGGCAAACTTTCATAGAATTTCTCCACAGACACATTAGCATATTAAAAGAAGCGATTTGGAGCACCACAGGTGTATAGTGCTTTGAGATGCATTTTATTTTTCCTGAAGGTTTATTCTGCAGATCAACAATATGGTCATGCATGGAATGGGGTGAAGGGCGAATCTGGCAATTTTATAAAACAGTCACAGCAGAATTGTAATATCACAATCATAAGAATTTGGCTGTGAGCATTTTGTCACAGAAGTAGCAGCTCTGCTTTGAATATTTCTGAAAAGTACACCTCTTTGTAGGTATAAATTATTCCTTGATTGTTTGTGCAATTTGTTCTCAACCCATCTTTCTTTTAATCTCAGTACAGTAATGACAAATCTCAAATTGATGATTATCAGTTAGTTGAGAAAAGCAATTTCCAATCCTTTTCATGTCCTACAGGTGAGACAGAATCCAAAACATGATCTTTTTGACCACAGAGTAGCCCAAAATCGTGGACCTACACATTCCACTAATGCACAACATTCACTCAAACTTCACTGAGAGTGCATTGTTATGTCTGCAAGCAGGTGCATAATAATAAAATCCACCATTGTTATGTTCATGGTTCCAATACAGTCCCTTGATGATGTTTTTGTAATTGAAAGTGAAGCTAACCATTTGATATGGTTTTGTCTTGGTCTCAAGCTGTGAACAGAGAGAGAAGTTAAAAGGAGAGGAGACATCATGGGAGTGTTAGACTAATTGGAATTCAAGGATGACATCTCTAATATCTTCTGTAGCACTAAATTGACATGCAAAATCTCTCATGCTTTACTTATGTTGTCTTTTTCATTACTATTAAGTGCCTTATTTCTATAAATAATGCATTGTGGATGCAATTATTTTTTTTTTCTGACAATTTTTAAATGGGCAAATCCAGAACTAGTCTTTAGTATCATATTATTATTATTATTATTTTTGTTGTTAAATATTCTTTCATGCACAACTGTCTATCTATCCAGTCTTGGATATAGGGATGAGAACAGTGAGTAAGTTGTAAGCTGTATGTCTTTGAATCTCTAAAAACAACACCTCACAAGAGTCATTCATTCAGGAATCAAAATACACTGGTTGCGTTGTATTTGTCACGCTGTATATTCTGATAGTAGAGAAGGAAACTGTGTCAAACTATTTTAGTATGTTCTGTGCACTGGCAAAAGACCATCATCAAAATGAACTCTTGATTCCCACCAAATGAGTAAGATCTGTTTGGTCTGTTGGTTGAGGTTTGGTGAACAACACACATTTTTTTCATTTTCATTTAAAGTTCGTTTTTCGCTTAAATTTAAGGTTAGAAATTATTACTCTCTTCTCAACCCTTGTCTCAAGTGATACTTTCTCCAGTGTATAAAACTCCTAGTTTCATACTGTACAAATATTATCTTTGCTTAAATTTAAAAGCTGTCAAATCAGTCCCCATATCCAGTTTCACATTTCTCTTAAATCAATTCACTACACTAGAAGTCATTTTCTATTGCATTTTCTCAGCTTTTCCAGTAGCAGAAATTATTAAAGTATCCTGCTTAGAATCTTACACTAAACAAAGTCAAGAGGTCTTGATGAGAAATTGATATGAAAACCTACAAAATAAAGAACAGAAATCATGGTGACATTGTTAGCAAATAAATGTTGTCATAACTAATTTTATGATGAAAACATTTAGTAAGCATATAGGTAGCCAATTCCTATACACTGAAAAACCATGAGTGTATGGCTGTTGCCTGCTTTCATTTTTCTGGGTATTTTGACTATGATTTGAGTTGTGCTGTTAATTAAATGATCTAGCATATGAAAGTAAGATAAACAAAAATCTTAACAGAATTTTACATAAATGTGTCTTTGCTTTAAGTTTGTGGATTATACTGAATAGCAGGGGAAAAAGAGAAAAAGGTACATCAGAAGCACCATTATGTCCTCTTTTTTATTTATCTTAGATTTCGTCTTATCAACTTAACTTATCCAAAGCAAAATTAACTGAATGAACAAGTATGACATATGTGATTAATTATGCGCGCAAACAAACCCTCCTCTAGCTGAGATCTGCTCTTGCCATATGTCAAACCGTTTAATTGATTAATATGCTTTTAATTATAATTAGTTGTCAGTTCGAATCGATGTAAATCAAATTTATAGGGTGTCTTAAAAAAAATCAACAAGTAATGTAAAAGGATAGTGATCGCTATAAAAGTCTGGACATGTACATCTAATGTAAAAAAAAAAATTCTTGTGGCTTTTACATTTGCATGCATATATTCCCACTTAAATGAGATTGATATTCTTGTTTTCGTGTGTGTCCACAGAAACAGGCACTTGAGATTGTTCCTGCTTTTTGAGGAAACCTAACAGAACCCTAGTTCAATCAGAAAGAAAGCCCATGATATGTGTCTAGCACCTGTTGATGCAAAATGCAATCTTAGAATACAATTTTCCTCAGTCATTTCTAACAGCAAGGGAGGGACTCATGGAAATTGAACCAATGATTGCATTTATGCCAGCTCATATGACAAAAATAAACACATAATGTATGTGTTTTGCCTCACATAAAAAAAATCCACAAAATAATTTGCTTCTATTCTCATGAGCTCAAGGCTCAACAGAGAGTTTTAGGGCACATATCTGTAATGTGACTCGTTGTTTTAAATTCCATTGGGTTTGTTAGATTATGTCTACAGAGTGATCCTGCCCTCATTAAAGAATCCCATCTGAAGCTAATATACATTTTATTTACATGTTGTCTGCCTTTTGCGGGACTCTGTAGAGAATTCTTTGCATGCTAAAATTATACTGTGTAAAAAAATAAAATAAACAGAAAATAACTGTCTCATAAAAATACAGTAAATATTCATAATCAAAGAATTCCATATCGTTAGCCTCATAGCATAATTGCCCAGATCAATTGGAAAAAAAAAAATGACTTAGGCAACTATGCTATGAGGCTAACGATATGTAACTGTTTTATATAAGATCTTCTATATTTCCTTTTTTTTCATGTTCAATGAAGGATATTTACTTGTGTAAAAACAATGAAATTACCTATAAGGCTGAGCACAATCAGTCTCAAAAGTGCAAGTGTTTTTGTTTAGTTTTTTTCTTCCAAAAATGTACTTTTTTTGTCAAAAAAGGTAATGGTTTTAAAAATAAATGGTATACTTAATATAACAATTTAACAATTTGCCATACAAATGAGAAAACTTACAGTTGAATAATAATTAAACAGTCTGCCTTCAAAACCTGACCACTTGTCAACAAATGAATTACAATGAGTCATAAAAAAACAAACAAACAAACAATTAAACCAAGCAAGCAAGCAAGAGTGAGTGTTTTCTCACAGTGGTCAACCACCGTTGTTTTATTGTGCTTTATAAATAAATTGAGATTGAGATTGAGAAGTACGATGATTTAAGCGTCTTCCGATGTTTCTTGTGGACAATAAACTTATGGAAAACTTTAAAAAATGTTAATGTGGATGGAGAGCATTCTGAAAAGAAAACAGCATTTTCAAATGTGTCCGTTTTAGTGAAAATGTAGCCAGAGAGAATGTTTCATAACTGTTTTGATGTATGCTCTTATAGATAAGAACTCCAGTGTTGCTCCTTGCCCTGCTGGGTACGAGATGTTCAGGCAGTTGTAGGAGGCAAACAACAACCCAACAATATTAAAAACAACAATATTATCTTTAAATTGGGCAAATCTCCCATTTTCACCTTGTCCTTTATATCAACTCACAGCAACTTATCTGCAGAGAAAAAAATGTGAGTGCATGGGACATGTTAAGATATCTGCGAAAATCCCAAAAAATGTGTATTGAACCCTATCAGTTTCTGTGCTCATGTTTCTCTCTCTCTCTCTCTCTCTCTCTCTCTCTCTGTGCGTGTGTGTGTGGGCGGATTGGCCATCGGGCAATTCTGGCAAATGCCAGAGGGGCCGGACCATTTTTTTTAAACAATAAATACCGTTTTGTGGCTCTTTAATGTGTCTTGACAGATTGCTGTTGCACCTCAGTTCAAGCAGCCCGTGACACTACACATTTTTCAAATTCAAGTCCACAACGTTAATCTAACTGCTTTGTCGGACATAAATGTGGATACGGCGTTATGATTGGTTAGATTGCCTGTCAATCAAACTCAAAAAAAAGGAGAGGCGGTGCAGAAAAGGTTCGAGAAAGCAAAAAAAGCCTCTTATGTCCGACGCTGCCAACTGCATAAAATAAACCGAACTCTTTTCAAAGGGTTTAAATTCGGCTGCTGCAGTGGAGGACACTGCTGTAGAGTTAAGAAAAAACAGAAAATACAGCTAGCTCAAGTCATTGCTTCATGATAATTGGTTACAAGTGTTAGGTAGCCTGTTACTGACATGGCTGAAATATCAGCAGATAAGGTGGGATTTAGGGTAAACAGACTGCTGGACGCTACTTGCAGTATTGTCACGATTCCTGTCACTTCCCGGACTCCAATTCCCATAATCCTCCCTGCCAGTCACCTGCACACACTCCACACTAATCACTGATCACCACACCCAGCTGCAACACATTAACCGGACTATAAAAGACTCTCATTCACCACACATCATTGCGAAGTCTTGTTAACTCTGTTACATTTCTGAGCGTTGTTATTCTGTCTGCCTGTTACCGATCCTGTCTGTTACCCGTTTATGATTCTCTGCTGCATACCTTTGGACTGTGTATTGTTTCCTGACCTGTGAGTGATATCTGCCTGCCCCGATCTACTGCCTGTACTGTTACCACGATTCTGCCTGTCCCTTGCTGTTCCTGTTTACCCGTTTTGACCTGGCCTGTACGACTATGCTCTTATCTAATAAAGCTTGCATTTGGATTCAAACCTGTTTCCCGCTTTGTCACAGAAGACTTCGCCATACCGGGATCCAGCAGCTTTTTGAGCGTTTCCAGCCTCAGCATGGACCCAGCAATACGTCTCGTCCGCCTTCGTCAAGGTAATTGTACCCTTGAGGACCATATTCAGAAGTTTCTGGATATTGCCTATTTATGTGACCTGCCTGACTGTGCTCTCATTGATTTCTTTGGTTATGGATTAAACGAACCACTAAAGGACTATTTAGTCACTAATGGTCCCTGAGGGTCGTTCGTGGAATTTTTGGACTTTGCCCTGCTCACAGTTGGTTCACTTTTCATGCGACACCTCGTCTCCTCATGTAATGGCTGCCGCTATAGAGAACACTCACAAAATGGCGGTCACAACAACAACACAGAGTCAAATCACCGTTGATCTTCATGAGCAAAGTCAAATCACCGTTGATCTTCATGAGCAAAGTCAAATCACCGTTGATCTTCATGAGCAAAGTCAAGTCACAGCTGATCTTCATGGGCCAAGTCAAGTCACAGTTGATCTTCATGGGCCAAGTCAAGTCACAGTTGATCTTCATGGGCCAAGTCAAGTCACAGATGATCTTCATGGGCCAAGTCAAGTCACAGATGATCTTCGTGAGCAAAGTCAAGTCACAGTGGATCACCCAGATCCATGNTGATCGCCCAGATCCACGTCACGCCCCCGCTGATCGCCCAGAGCCACTTCACGTCTCCGCTGATCGCCCAGAACCACGTCACGTCTCCACTGATCGCCCAGAGCCACGTCACGTCTCCGCTGATCGCCCAGAGTCACGTCACGTCTCTGGATCCGTCTGAGAGCGAAGAGGATTATTGTCCAATGTGGACGATCCACCGCTGACGTCAGCACGAACAGCTGGAATTCCGAAGCCTCCACCGGCTGCTTCGCACTCAAGTCCGCCAGTGCCTACGGACAAGATGGCCGCTCCGCCAGTGCCTACGGACAAGATGGCCGCTCCTGCCTTCACCGAGGCCGCTCCAGACTCCGCACCAGAGCCCGAGTCAGCTCCAGACTCCGTACCAGAGCCCGCTCCGGCCTTCGACAAACCAGCTCCAGCCCACCGCGAACCAGCTTTTTACCCACCATGGCCGCCCACAAACTCTGACCGGTCATGGGTGCCTGAGGTACCTGACCCGCCGTGGCTGCCCGAAGCACCTGACCCGCCGTGGTTACCCGAGACACCTGACCCGCCATGGCGCCTAGGGTTCCTGGTCCTGCCCTGGAGACCTCTTACCCATCTGCCAGTAGGTCTCCAAGGCACCCACCCCCCCTTCCGTTATGACATTCACTGCTCGAGGGCGCGCCTTCTGGAAGGAGGACATTATGTCACGATTTCTGTCACTTCCCGGACTCCAATTCCCATAAATCTCCCTGCCATTCACCTGCACACACTCCACACTAATCACTAATCACCACCCCCAGCTGCAGCACATTAACCGGAATATAAAAGACTCTCATTCACCACACATCATTGCAAAGTCTTGTTAACTCTGTTACATTTCTGAGCGTTGTTATTCTGTCTGCCTGTTACCGATCCTGTCTGTTATCCATTTATGATTCTCTGCTGCATACCTTTGGACTGTGTATTGTTTCCTGACCTGTGAGTGATATCTGCCTGCCCCGATCTACTGCCTGTACTGTAACCACGATTCTGCCTATCCCTTGTTGTTCCTGTTTACCCATTTTGACCTGGCCTGAACGACTACGCTCTTATCTAATAAAGCTTGCATTTGGATTCGAACCTGTTTCCCGCTTCGTCACAAGTATAGTCAAAAACACATCAAAAACGTATAGCAACCCAGGTGAAAAAAAGTACACTTCCATAATGTACTTAAAGTGCTCTATTTTCGCACACTAATTTTGCACTTAATAGATTGTTCTTAATTTTGTACTTCCATAGTATTTTTTTAAATACAATTCTTCTTTAGTACTTAAGATAATCTTAAGAATATCTAAGTGTACTCAACTGTGCTATTTTGAGACACCATGAATGAGAACTAAAATGTGCTTTTAACATACTATCTCTGTATTTTTAGTACATTTATGGGTTCAAGTGTACTACAAGTGATAACTAAATGGTGTCTCAAAATAGCACAGTTGAGTACACTTTATCTTAAAGGGTTAGTTCACCCAAAAATGAAAATTCTGTCATTTATTACTTACCCTCATGCCGTTCCACACCCGTAAAACCTTTGTTAATCTTCGGAACACAAATTAAGATATTTTAGTTGAAATCCGATGTCTATTTTTCGCGCACCAAAAATATTCTCGTCACTTTATAATATTAATATTGAACCACTGTACTCACATGAACTGATTTAAATATGTTTTTAGTACCTTTATGGATCTTGAGAGAGAAAATGTCATTGCTCCCTATGTAGGCCTTACGGAGCCATCGGATTTCAACTAAAATATCTTAATTTGTGTTCCGAAGATTAACGAAGGTCTTACGGGTGTGGAACGGCATTCTGTCAGACACAGACGAGGACTCAGATGAGGTAATGTGCAACAGTGTTTATTGACAGAGGTTTCAGACACAGGTGATAACACAGGTGGGGAATCTTGACACGTAGAACAGACAACTGGTATAATAATGATAACTTTCCTAGACAGATGTAGAATTTGACCCAGACGATGATGATGAGGATGAAGGACTCAGGATAGGAGACGAAGACGATGAAGACAACAGGTAAGTACTAAGTCCAGGTAGTAAGAGGGCGAGTAACGTGTAGGGATCGGTGCAAGACCAGACAATGAGTGAATGAGACTGGTGTGCTTATATGTGGCTCTGGTGATGATGTACAGGTGTTCAGTATTCCGGTGATTGTGAACGAGTGGGCGTGGCGTAAGTGTCCGTGTCTGAA
>RJVU01036043.1:2917457-2936027 GCA_003731715.1 Anabarilius grahami
AGTCGAGACATCATAAATTCTTCTTCCAAAACATGTTTTTGTCTTACTCTGATTCATTATGGTAAAATTAGTATAAGCTCTATGTCAACCTTTCTCTCTCGTTGTGACAACTAACCTCATGCCACCCCCATACCATACATATGACGAGACACACACAGGCTAATGACGTACAACACAATTTCCCATGAATACCAACCCGTCTTGTCTAAAACATAAACACTTATAATAATTTTAACTGGAAATATGCTTAGTATGACTACTATTATTACTCAATTCTAACATCCCTCCAAGTCTATCCATCAGTCCATCCAAGTTTCAGTGAATTAAGCCTTAAAAAAGAGCACATGCCAGAATGTTCAGTTAAAAACAAACAGAATATCAGTTTGTTTTTCACACTAAGCTATTATATGGCTTCAGAAGACTTGAAATATTGCGTATCAACCGTTTTTATGATACATTTGAGGTGCTTGTGTGTCATTTATGAACCCTTTTGTGCCAAAGAAAGAAATAAAAATGTTGCAAAATGTAAATTTGTACTCCGCAGTCATACAGGTTTGGAATGACTTGGGGGTGAGAAAATAATGCAAAAGACATAAAGACAAAAGTAATAAGGAGAAAAAGGCAGAGGGTCTCTTTTTTTACACTTGATTCTTCATTCACAAGCATCCATGACTTAAAGGCAGCACCATGTAAGAGGTGATATTTTATGATGTTTTGCTCATTTATTATTATTGTGGCTTTGTTGGGGATAAACCAGAGGGGGGTGATAGAGAAGATGAGATTTAAGTGAGTCGAGGGGTTTTCAAGGTCTCTTTCTGTCCTGCTTCTGAAAGTAGGGTATATGTTACTCTTGGTCACAATTAAATTGCAGCTGTCAGCAGTTTGGTAATAAAACAAGTGTACACGGCTATCTTTACTGTGACCTTGGAAAAGGAGAGGATAAGACAGAGAGGAGGGAAAGGGGGAGAGTAGAACGTTAATTTATTTAAATACATTCAAATTTTTGGTCATACAAAGCAAAGTGTGTTTACACGATTCATTGTACCTGATATGAGTGCTAGTCAGCATTTTTACGCTACAAAAAAGTAAAAAAAACTACTTGCTACATTTTTAGTTAGCAAACAAAAGGGCAAACTCCAAGATAGTGGAAGAAATGGAGAGAAATGATGCCAGTGACACAGATTTCATTTCACAAGCACACAAACATACACATATACAGACTCAACTGGCAATGCACAAATGTCAACAGCTGTGAAATAGAACACACTGCAGTAAATACAAGGACAAGGCCCATGTGTCAACACACACTGGCACATTAGTACAATATCACCTTCCTTTTTCAACCAGGTGTGGACCAATAATAAATCTTTCAGGCCAATAAAAGGGTGTGTTATACACATTACAAGTCCATAAGGTGTCAGAAGACAAAAGAGATCTATCAGTCAGAAAATATGACCTATTAAGCAACAGCACTGCCACAGCGAAACAGTAGACCAACAGAAATTGTAGGCATTTTGTTGTGCTGTTTCCTCTGTCGCCCAACAGTCTTATGTTCACCAAGGCTGTGTTTATTTGATCAAAACTACAGTAAAAACTGAAATAATGTGAGATATTATTACAATTAGGCCTAATTTTACATGATGCTTCATGTAAAACATTTCTTATTATCAATGTTGAAAATAGTTGTGCTGCTTAATATTTTAGTGCAAACCGTGATTTTTTTATTTTTTTTAAAGGATTCTTTGATAATTCATAAATTCTTTGATAAAACATTATAAATGTCTTTGCTGTAACTTTTGATCAATTGTTACAGTTTGAATAATTTCAGTTACAGTAAGGACATTTATAATGTTATGAAACATCTCTATTTCAAATAAATTGTTTTAAATAGTTTGAATATTTTCAAAAGAACAGCATTTATTTGAAATAGAGATATTTTATAACATAAATGTCTTTACTGTAACTTTTGATCAATTGTTACAGCTTAAATCATTTCAAAATTGATCAAGTAAAGACATTTATAATGTTATAAAAGATCACTATTTCCAATAAGTAGTTTTAAATAGTTTGAATAATTTCAAAAGATTTATAATGTTATAAAATATCTCTATTTCAAATAAATCTTTTGAAATTATTCAAACTATTTAAAACTACTTATTGGAAATAGTGATCTTTTATAACATTATAAATGTTTTTACTGTAACTTTTGATCAATTTAATCAGTCATAAAATATTTGTTATTTAAAAAAAAAAAAAAAGTTCGGAGTCATTTTTCTGGGAAAAGTTAAATTGTCAAATTCAAATGAAATTGTAAAACATTTTACTAATCTACTAAACGTGACTCTCCAAATCCTGCATATCTCTATGTTGTCTTGATCAGGAGTTGTGCTGTGTGATTTGTATTCAATACAGTTTTTGTGGATGCAATTGCATTGCTATGTTATAAATTTGCATAATTCCTTTAGTAATTTGGATGGAGGATTGTAGATTGGAATAAAACAATACAGATAGCGCATGCAGATAAATGCCGCTATCAGAGTGTGCAATTTGTTCTAAGTGAACTCCCTGCTTAATCTATTTGAAAAATGTAAACTTTCACAGGTGGGCTTACTTACTGTTCACTGTTGAATTGTACATATTTTAATGCCAAGTCCCCTGGGAAAAATTCCGCTTGAATGACAATAAAGACTCCAACTTCACAATCACTTACGGAATAGTTTCCTCTTTTTTTCAGGAAATGAGCCCCTATTCATTCAGAGAATTGACATAACAGATTAACATATTAATCTGACTGAAAGTACCACCTGGATCCAGAAATATCTGCAAAGAGTGAGCACTTTTTTTTTTTTTTCAGGGAAAGCTCCTGAGAGCGGCATCTTGCAGAGTTTGATTCAAAAGGCCCAGTGGCTCTGAAAAACTCAATTTTCCTAATCACTGGTGCAGTTTCAGCCTGACTGGCTGCAATTGCCCTCACATCACAAAGCTCCATTCAGCTCACTCTACAAAGGCAGCCAACACACAGGCAGATTCTCAGCACTAGAGAAAGCATAAGCAACAGTCTCATCTGATTCATATTTATCAGAAATGTGTGTTCATGTTGCTGCAGTTTTTGATAAAAAAAAGTAAACTTTTATGACAGCTGAGGCTCTAATTAAACACTAGCTATAGAGCTGAACCTTGGCTTTTTCACTCCTGCTGTTTTTTGTTTTTTTTTACGCTTATTCGTTTTCTCATTTCTCCTCTAATTTAAACTGAAAACAACATAAAAGACGTGCATCTATAAAGCACTGTGCACAGCACTGCCTATCAGTTTTATTTACTGAGGCTCATAAAAAGCAATGAAGAATGGCCATATTTACTGAAGCTAGAATAAGATATTAAATGTTACATTTTTGGGGAAGAATGAAAGCCAAAATTAGCTTTTTAAATGTTTACACATTTTTATTTTGGCAAAAAAAAAAACCTGAAAATAAGCGTTCCAGTTCTTTTCACTGTTATAAATGCTTTGTTATATATTTGCCTATTTTTATTCTCGACTCCTTGGCACATGAGAAAATAACTGTCCTTGTTGTATAGCCAAAGGCTTTTTTTAGAGAGAATTTCACTGCTAATTGTGTTTCGGCATGTAGTATTATTTACTAATGTGTAAATGTGCAAGACCATAGCTTTTAAATTCAGTGGTTTTTGTCTCATGATGTCATCTGGATCTGCAAATAAACTATGATGAACCTATTTGCATTTGACCAGCATTCACAGCTGTTGTATTTTCTATTCCATTAGTTTTAGTGTGTGTATAGTGGGGTCAAAAAGACAGAGCACATTGAAATTCTAAGATTCATTTTAGAAACAAAATATACTTTACATTAGAGAGAGAGAGAGAGATTTTGTGCTAATGTAGGCACATTCATGATATGTTGACTGACAGCTGCATTGCTGTGATTCTGGCACACCCCTGTCTGCCTGAATTATTTCAGAAAATGTCAGCTATGCCCTCAGGTTTACATTCAGAATGTGCGAATGAGGCTTACTTAAAGCATGGTCAGTGGAGCAAGCTGGTCTGACAAGATGGAGAACAACTAGAGAATGACCGTTTGCTGACCGTGTCATTGTTATTTCCTACAACTGCAGTCAAACTGACACCAGCACATGATGTACAAGATATGTGTTATACACTTGTGTTTGGATTTTTAAGAAACTAATTTCAGTGCAAGCTATCTTAATTATTTTCAGATGTTTTTTTTTTTTTTTACTCTTCCTATCTCTTTTTGTAGCAATACATTGTGAGCTAAAGTTTTGCTACCGTAAGCAATGTTCAGGCTTCTCAGCAGTACACTTTTTCTACAGCCTGAAAATTTTAGACACTAAGTAACTTTGCTTGAATTTTTCAAAACTTTTAAGGAAAGTCTTTGGATTGAGTTTAGATTGTCATTCATGTAAAATAACAATGTCTGCAAGATATGCAAGTAAAAATTTGTGTATTTAAAAATGTTGTTTTATATATAATGATTTAATTTAACACAATTACATCTGGCAGTAATATGTTTTTTTAAAAGTCAATGTGAAATGGAAGTCGCACTAGTCTTTTATTCCCTCTTGTGGTGTATATCCGAGTGAAATGGCTTCTCAAACAAGAATAGGGCAGGACTTGATTTTGTTTGTTGGGAATTGATTGGTTTGCTATTGCTGTGATCTCATGTGAGTGACAGGTTGTCCCACCCTCGCACCAGTAAACACGTCACCAGAGAAGAGATGTTGGCTGACAAAAGCTGCCATTATTTTCTGCGCAGCTTGTCAGAGCTGTACGGCTCTGTGATCAGTAGTAAATGCTTCTCCATCTGAAAGCTAGTGGGCGCTCTTGAGCAGAAACTCCAAATATGCCCTGCCGCAGAAGAAGCTAACACGCGCCATATCGCAGTAGCTGAATAAACAGAAGATTGAAACGCTTTGATTGATTAAACATGACTAATAAACACACGACTGCCTTATTTTGTGTAAGAAGCCCCATCATCTCACGGAAGGATGCTCAACTGTCGTTATGAAGTGAGTTTGGAGTAAAAACATGTTATTAAATGTTGTCTCTTTTTTTGGACAATATGTTAATAAATGCTTCTCATGTCTGGAAAGATGTTTGACGAGTGTTGCTTTTTCAAATGTACATTATAAGCGACTCAAACTCGCAGTGCTTTCAGATGGATTAGCATTTGGAGCCATACTTCATTGACAAGCTGCGCATAAAAAAATAATCGCAGCCTTTGCGATTTCATAATTGCACTAAGAATCACGTTTAAGCGATAATCGTGTTTAAGTTCAATGTTATTTTTCATATCATGCGATAAATCATGCAGCCCTAATGTGCATGGATAAATCATTAATACAATATTTCACAAAAAAAAAAAAAATGTCAGTTTTAATTTCATGGACCCGCTTAAAATATGATTATATAAAATGCCAATTATAAGTAAAAGTTTTATGCTGATAAGTTTAGTTAAGGAATACATTGAAAGTGAAAGTGAAATGTGAAGGGCCAAGTATAGTAATCCATACTTGTAATTTGTCCTCTGCATTTAACCCATCCAGTTAGTGCGCACACATTAGGAGTAGTGAGTAGTGAACACACACTGCAAACTGTGGACACACACGCCTGGAGCAGTGAGCCGCCATTTTTGCTGTGGCACCGGGGAGCAATTGGGGGTATCAGTCATTTCCTGCCGGTGTTGAGACTCGAACGCACAAACTTTGGGTTACTGACTGTCTGACTCTCTAACCATTAGGCCACAACTGCCCCTAAATTGCACACTCTACTGCCTAAACCAGTGAAGTGGCAAGGTATAACCCATAATAATGAAATAATTTCCACTTGTCATTATCAATATCGCTTTGGTGATTAGCTGCCCTGCCTTTATGAAATTTGAATGCTCTGGGGTCCATTGCGCTTTATAACAGTGAAAGTAAAGCATTAAATTGTGATTAAAAGGATCGATTACACAAAAGAGAGTGATTTCAGAGAGCCAGAAGCAGTTTACATGTTCAAAGATCCCTTTGAGACTAAAGCTCTCGGACCGGGATGTTGGGTGATTCATGGTCCACGTTCATTTAAAACAGGATTACTGGACCTATACAATGATCTGGACACATCATGGCTCTTTCCTTCTCTCTAAATTAAAATATTTCATTTGCTATTAAATTTTTAATTCTGCTCCTGTCTGTCACTCTCTCCCTCTCTCTTTCTGTTTGTGTGCACTAGTGTGTAGGTGGACTCTGCGGGATGGGTTTTTTCAGTGCTAGTGAATGATGATCCTCTAGCTTTGAACATGACCACAGTAACTGGGAGCTGTAGTCAGAGTCTGAGCACACTCAGTTGATCTGGATTCTGGCATGCCTTGTTGTTTACTCTCGACTCCATCGGTCATTGGCATTCATGGCCTAATATCAGACTGGTAACTCAAAAGTTGTGGGTTCGAGTCTCAATAATGGCAGGAAATGACTGAGGTGTCCTTGAGCAATGCGCCTATACGCCCAATCGCTCCCCAGGTGCTACAGCAAAAATGGCTGTCCACTGATCCGGGTGTGTGTGTACACGATTTGCAGTGTATGTGTGTTCACTATTCACTACTCCTAATGTTTGTGCACTAACTTGGATGGGTTAAATGGAGAGGACAAATTCCGATTATGGGTTACCATACTTGGCCTTCACATGTCACTTTCTCTTTTCATCAGACAGCTAGAAAACTCCTCTCTATTTTGACCATAAAACATTGTTCTATCTATCTGCGTGTCTGTCTGTCTGTCTGTGGTGTTGCATTGTTCTTTTGTTATTAACTATAATATCTAAACCCGTAAGACTTGTTCATCTTCGGAACACAAATGAAGATCTCTTTGATGAAGACTGAGAGCTTTCTGTCCCTCCATTGACAGCCTACACAACTACCACTTTTAAAGGTAGTGAAACATCATTAAAGTAATACATTTGACTCCAGTGGTTTAAACTCAATTTTATTTTAAGCTAGCTGGTGCTTTTTTGACGCAAAAAAACAAACAAACATAATTGAACACTTTATTTTCAGAATATTAATCAACAACGTACATTTACGCAACATCTGCTCGTGTCAACACAACACGCATGTGTCCTGGTGTTCTCGTGGGCACACGTTGGAGATTAATATTGTGTAAATAAAGTTGTTTTTTTTTTTTGCGCAAAGCAAACATTGGAGTCTCTTCATAAAATTGAGGTTAACCCACTGGAGTCACATGGATTACTTTAATGACGTCCCTTTCTGAGGCTTGAAAGTGGTAGCTCTCAGATTTCATCAAAAAAAAAAAAATCTTTATTTGTTTTCCGAAGATGAACGAAGATCTTACGGGTTTGGAATGACATGAGGGTAAATTAATAACAGAATTTTCATTTTTAGGTGAACTAACGCTTTAATAAATAATAATGATAAAATATTGGATAACAATTGCAAATTAAGCAATTAGAATGTTTACCGGAGCTAATCTCTTTTTTATGTTCTGTTTGGAGTCAGAGAGACCTAAACACTTTTTTAAAATCTCAAAACATTGGCCTACTTAACCTTAAAGTATTCAGGTTTTTACCTCATGACTTTTAAATCAGATCAAATTAGTAACATGCTTCAAATGTCCTCAATGGAAAAACTGTTAGTTCTGTTTGGGATCTCGTTGACCCCTGATATAAAAACATGATTAAATGCTAATACATTTCCATGTTACAATTCTCTGGTTAGTTCACACTGTAGCAGCACAATCCTGCAAATTGTCTATTTGGATTAGTTTTTGCTTAATGTGTTTTTGCTGGAGTCAAAATGCCCCCAAACAGAAGCAATATCCCTTTGTGATAGAGGGTGAAAGCTTTGATAATATCTATTATTTGGGTTTTGGTTAATAAGATGGCTATTGTTGTTTTAAAATGTTATGAAAAAAGAATTATGGTGGGTTCATTCATTCATTCTGTAATACTGTTATGAGTTTGTATACAGACTCAGAGAAAGGACAAAGTGCATACAGAAGTGCATCAGCACAAAGCAAGAATGCATCAGAATATAAGCACATTTCTGTGCTCTCACGCACTCTTTTGAAATTGATCATTTGTTCCAGCAAATCCTACAATCAAAGACATTCCTCCTAATACCGGAGGTCTTTTAATGATTGTTTTATGATCTGTTTCTCGCAACCTCAACTGGTTGTTGTTTTCCAGAGGTTTTTTTTTGCTTTCAGAATAATAGATTAAAGGTCGTAGTGAATGATCAGTGGATTGTTTATCCAGATTTGGGGAGGTGGATTCATTCAAAATTAAAGCATCTCGCTGCTTCAGCTGTTTAAGTGGGGCACTTTGAGATTGATGACCTCACATTTGTTCAGTTGTGTAAAGCCAGTTGATTTTCTCCATGCATATGTACTGTTCATTTTGCTAAATATCAAATCCTAAATCCAGATTTTTGTAATTAGGAATTGAGAGAAAACACAAATGATTGTGCAGTCCCTTCAGAGAAGCTTTTGTTGCTGTGTCTGTGATGTTCCACCTGCTGAGTGTGATGGTCTTCTGGGCTGAGAGCAGTGTGGTTTTAGGGGCTGTCTGGCCGATGATTCAGATGGTTCAGTGCTGTAAGTGCATGATTAGTGTGTGATGAGCCGCGAGGTCTCCTCCTTCACACTAAAACGGCTTCAGGCTCCCAGATAAAAGGTGCCGTATAAAAGTAATCCATCATCAGCAGACTTTATTACCTGTGAAATGGTTCACGCTGTGTTCTTTTGGCGGTAACTTGCTTTTATGTTCATGCAGAATCAAGAGACAATAAAGGAAAAAGTCTTAGAAGAATTTGCATTTTTGCACAGCTTGAAACACTGAACGATGTGTGCTTTTGAGGAAGTATATGGGGCACCATTAATTTTGTATACATGATAGCTACCCTTTTGGAGTAACCTTAGACATAGTTTTTAAAGGGATCATATCATGAGAAATCAAATTTCCTTTGATCTTTTGAGATAAAAGAGCTCAGTGTATTATGCAAACATACTGTAACTTTCAAGAACTTCCTTTTCTGTCTAAAATTGGATTTATTGAAACTAAGTACTGTAGCCACACTCACAGCTTTCTAAGGTTAGACAGATGAATGTATTGTCAAGTGACCTTTCTCGTCAACATGTCGGTTTGTTAAAGCTGCAGTCCGTAACTTTTTTTGGTTAAAAATGATCCCAAATCCATTTTTGAGCAAGTACATAACCAGCTGGTGTTCAAAACTATCTCCTTACCTTAGCCCGATTCACAACGGTAAGCTTGTAATAATGTTTTATAATAAAACATAATAAATTCACTTCACCAGCTAATTATTCTTTGACAGCGATGTCATATACAGGGCTACCGCCAAAACGGAAGTTCAAAGAAAAAATTCTAAAGATGGCTGCGTGCACATTTCTCTGGCACATAAGGTCTATAGATTTAGTCATTTATTTTGTATGTTGCACCATCATCATCATGTTAAATTGTGTTAATTGTTTGAATTGAGACAACCTGCTCAAAATAAAGATGTATGATTTTACTACAGTTTACTAATGTTACAAAGCAGAACATGGCATAAAGGCCTATATATACTGTTTACATGCGCGTTGGCTTTTTACGTTTTTCGTCATTAAGTTGTGATAGTCATAGAATATATGATTATTGACCAATACCAATCTATGGCCGATCGATCGGAGCCTCCCTAATATCTTTGTTTTACGTTATAGTTATCATTCCTTGGTGTGAACGGGCCTTTAGAATGAATTTTGTATGAGAACCTTTTCAGCACACATACCAATATTAGTAAATGAGACTGACTGTGTGTTTATTAACTATTAATTAGTTCCTTGTGATGTATAATGTTCTGTGTATACTGTATACAAGCAAATGCAAACTTTGATTGGCAGATCATGATGGCTCAGTCTATGAAAGCACAATAGTAATTCACAGTATGTCAGTAAAAAGACGTCAGGAATTAAATACAGTAACTCATTTCTTAAAAGAACTTTCTCCTCAACATACAACTTACACTGGTTGTATGTCAGTGCATTATTTGCTACCCAAGACTTTCAAGATAGCAGTATGCTATGGATTCATGTTAGGAAACTAGGAAACTCTTATTAGTTCAGTTTGTGTATGCTAAATGTGCTCATAAAAATTACATTAAAAAAAAATGGTCCATGACCAAACCTGTTTATGCAGAAGATAGACTGGGCTAAAGTCCCAGCATACCTGCTACTGACCTCAATCTGGACATGAAACCAGATGTTAAAAGTGTAAGACTGATTTTAGCACTTTAGTCAGATCCAATTTATCCTCCCGCACACAAGGAGGAAAAAACACAGGGGAGATGGTAGAGAAGCTCAAAGTGGCTTTGAAAAGCACATCAAAAAGGCTCTATCACAAATTCCTAAAATACAATAAGAGGCTTGATTTGCTGGGGCTTTGAAGTATATTTTTTGCATGTTTCATGGAATTTTATTTCATGTAATACAAACCACATGCAGACAATGATCAACTCCCGAATGTGACAGTGCTTTTTATATAGCAGACTCACTGAACTCAAACTGTCTCTGTTCTACTCTCAACACAGCCAGTATTTAGTCAGAACAGGTGGCAGCTGCAGAGTCAGGAATGAAAAGGCAAATGCATTTCCATAAAATCATTACAACTGACATGTTTTGATGCCATATCTTGGAATCAATGCTGTATGCATCCAGTGATCCATAAACACATTCATAAATGTTAATGAATAAAATGAAAATGCCTAATATTTAACAAAACACATTTAACAGAAACTGAACTTGTGAACTTTATAAAGTGTCCAGTGTAATTATGTAATTGGCTTAGTTTCAAGGAAAGAGTTAACACACACAAATTGAGGGATGGTTGTTTGGTAACTGATAATTATAGCATACAAAATTAATGTATTTTCTGGCCATCAATGTGCTGAGAGAAAATGAGGGGGAATTTGAATGAGAACTCCAGCCTATCATTCTTGTAGAAGCCACATTCTCTAGTTTAAAGAGGGAGAGCAAATCATATCATATATTCATAATGAAATCATGAATTCTTAATGGGCTGTAGAACAGAAGTGAAGATCCTTGCATTGTCAATAAAACCCCTGACAGTGATCTTGGAAACAGAAAAAAAACTGCAGAAATCAACATTGTTTAAAATAACAATGGATGATTTTCTGAGTAGCATCAGTTTATCTGTGGTTACCAATGCATAAGTTGTGTAACGTTGTTATTTTGCTATGCATATAACTGTGTGAAACCTCATGTATGAGGCCGTTGCTATGGCAGCATTCTGTCTTTAGCTTTAAAAGATTTGACGATGTACATAGTGAGGTTGTATTATGACTCACACTCTGCTGCCTCCATATTCCATTCACAGTTTCACAAAACAAGCCCTAAAAGTCTGACCCTTCAGCATCCGCATTGTTTTACACTACAAAGCACCTGCAAAGTTGGAGTAGTAAGCATGTCAACAGGTCCACGTGAAGGGGGGCTGTAAGCTTAAATGCTATTGGCCTACAGGTTTAGCAGGAAGTCCAACACAGTGAAAAAAAAGTTGCTTCCTTAAATTAAGTACAATCAACTTGGCTNTTCCTTTGATCTTTTGAGATAAAAGAGCTCAGTGTATTATGCAAACATACTGTAACTTTCAAGAACTTCCTTTTCTGTCTAAAATTGGATTTATTGAAACTAAGTACTGTAGCCACACTCACAGCTTTCTAAGGTTAGACAGATGAATGTATTGTCAAGTGACCTTTCTCGTCAACATGTCGGTTTGTTAAAGCTGCAGTCCGTAACTTTTTTTGGTTAAAAATGATCCCAAATCCATTTTTGAGCAAGTACATAACCAGCTGGTGTTCAAAACTATCTCCTTACCTTAGCCCGATTCACAACGGTAAGCTTGTAATAATGTTTTATAATAAAATCGGTACTGGTGGGTTTCCGCGAGAAATTCGAGCGTGCCGCCGTTCGTCTTTGTGTCATTACGTCACGCCTGTAAACAGAAAGGAGTCCCAGCTAGTAGGCTATATGGCATGTGAGGATACTGCTGGTAGCAGATCATTTATAGCCTTTTGATGGCGGATTGTAATCCAGAAAGGTACAAATGACAATCATCCGTGACAACTGGAGAGTAACCCGTAGTCAAAAGCAAACTTCGGACTGCAGAGTGGCTACAGAAATTGAAATCTATAGGTAATGCTAATACACACTAAATACACAGTCACGCAGTGCTGATGTTGTTAACATTAACAATTTGAGAACAAAGTATAATAATAATTTGCACGGTTTGACGTGATCCGAGCTATAAGTGATCATTAGATTTAATCACCATTGGCAGCGCGAGTAATGCTTTTTTTCTCAGTTGGTCAGAACAAAAGTGGCAGACATGTTACTTACTTGTTCAGATGACATTTTCCGGTGAAAAATTCTTATTTTGGTCATACTTCCCAGATGTATAATCTGTGATTTCGAAGTACAGTATCCACACCGGTGCACTGACTGACAGCAAACATTAGATTCATCCGCGCAGAAGGAGCCATGGCGATGCACAACCTACATAAAGATGATAATTCCGCAAATAACTGCAATTGCAGGTTTCAAACAGAGATGGCGCCAAAGAGTTTGTTATTAACTGTCGCTGAATGTTTCGGTCTGATTTTAAGCATTTATGCTGCACTTTTCGTCCAGGTTCTATTCTAACTCTATTGGTCAAAGAGAGCATTGAAAAATTATTATTGAAAAACACTATGACTGTTTCTTGCAGTTTGATGGTTTCAACTTGTTAATGTTTGGGGTCATTAAGATTTTTTAAAAGAAATTAATACTTGTATTACAGCAAGAATGCATTAAATTGATCAAAAGTGACAGTAAAGACTGTAATGAAGTTAAAGGTTCATGGAAAAAGGAGGCGGAAACCAGCAAACATTCAACATGATTCTTTAATTATAAAATAAACAAACAACAAAACGAAAGTAAAGTGGCAACCCCTCACGGTTGACTGCCGCTTAAACTAAAACAAAACATCAACATAAATAGTCCAGGCCTGGTCCTCTCTCTTTTATCCTCCTCCTTTTATCCTTTTATACCAGTGTGGCTCGCTCCATTCCCACAGCTCTCGGCCCCGCTTGCTCGCCACAAAGACATTTACAATGTCACAAAATATTTTTATTTCAAATAAATACTGTTCTTTTGAACTTCTTATCAAAGATAAAAGAATACCACAGTTTCCAGAAAAATATAAAGCAGCATAACTGTTTTCAACATTGATAATAATAATAATAATAATAATAAATGTTTCTTGAGCACCAAATCAGCATGATAGAATGATTTCTGAAGGAAAAGTCTTAGATCTGAAAGAAAGTCTCAAAGAAAGAATGAATAAATCATCTCAGGTCTAAATGATAACCATTTCCAAATCTCATCAGAGACTGGGTAGCTTGCAAGTTGTAGTTAGGTCTGCCTTTTGGAATAATGCCTGTGATGGAGTTAGAGAATGTGAGTTTGCATCTATGCCTGTAAATATTGCTCACTAAATGACTTGTGGGTATCAGCTCCCAGTAGAAGCCACCATCACCCGATTTTATGATAATGTCTCTTTGGAAACTAGTTCATGTGCTTTTGGCCATGAAAATAGCCAGGGCTGCCAGTATTTGAAACTATAATCTTGTCTCAGTGGCAAATTTGTCATGTTCTGTTTCCACAAAGTGGCAATTGAAATGTGCGGCTGAAATGCTGTTGTTGCTTTGACATTTATTGTCTCAGCACAGGGATAACAATTCTATTTACACGTATATCTACAGCGAGATGGATCTGGAAGACTCTTTAAACCTCTAAATTTTGTCTTTGACTTTTCTTTACATGATTTATTTTATAAGCAGGATAAATTACAGTACGACATGTTTACTTGTAATTAAAACTGCTTCTCTGAGAAGAATGTCTAGAAGTTGTATCTTAAAGCTGACCTGTCTAGAGCAAAGTGTTTTGAGAAAGATTGGGTCTGTAACGTGCATATTTATGCATAAAACTTGTGTGCAGATATTTTCAAGCAGAAATCACATTGATAAAACAAGCTGCTAAATTGTGTGTATATCCGATTTTTCAGTGAGCCTCTCTGCCATTTCTGCAGGTGACATCGCTACGCCAGTAGGTGGCACCAAGTAGCTATAGAAGTGACTCGTCGAATTGTTCACTTAAGCGATTTGTTCTTAAACACTGATTGATTCAGGAACGCCACTACTCTGTGCTACTCTGAGACATGCTACAGTTGGTCAGTCAGCATTGGCTTTGTTTGGACCCATTTCGTTGACCAAGAATACACAAAGCATTTGTCAGAATGTAAACGAAATATATAATTTTTTCGAAAATTTAAAAGTTGTTTATTGTGTTTCAACTAACTTTACTTGAAGATCAGTAGGCTACAACACCCGGGCAGTTTAGAAAGCCCAAAGGCTTACAACGGGGAACAAATGAAGCTTACTTGACAATTAGTTTCAGCCTCAGACCCCACCCCGTTGGCTGAACGTCTGATGCATATGACACACAAAATTCGAAACACTTCAGGAGTTTCAAAGTCGTCATCCGATTGGTTGAAATTCGACAGGATTTCCAGGAGACGTCCGACATGACGTGCAAGCGGTTGCCATGGAAACGAACAATACGGTATCTGAGGCTAAATCATTAAATATTGAGAATGAAACGGCGTAAATTATATTTTTCTGACTCCAAACGATCAGCCACTGAATGGAACCAGCTGATAATCACACATTTTAGTGATGCAAAAGCTTTGTAACCGCATTATAATTTTACTCAAGTCCGGTGGAGAACGAGAATCCGCCACCGCTCAGACTTTAACATTCAGCTCTCACAGCGTGAGCACACAAGGTGTATATAATTTAAACTACCTTATTAAGTAACTCCACTAACAGTAGCTGCTGCTCATTTTGCATACTGCTGCCCTCCTTCTACTCTCTTCTGAATTCTTCCCTCTCTTCATTAAAGCTCCAGGTTAAGGGTTCCAGATATCACAAAAAGCAAAACAAGTCATTTAAAATGCAATATAATAAACAGACATGGCAAAACTGTACCAGGGGAACAAATATAAACAACATAACTAGTATTACCAATATCTTTAAAAAAATTAAAAGGAAATGTAATTTATTATGAATAAAATAGTTCAATATAATATATTTAGATGATATAAATTGATTGAAGTAAAACAATAATATGAGATTGAAAATAATTATTCAACAAAACTTTAATTTAAGTTTAATTACACCTATGAGTTGTATTTAATATCAATCAATTGACCGCACAGGTTCTCTTACATATAACGAGGAGGGCTTCAAAGACAATAAATAAAATAAAATTCAAAAACAAGTTTGGAATTAAAGGTGCAATATGTAATATTTTTTGCAGTAAAATATCCAAAAACCACTAGGCCAGTGTTATATATTTTGTTCACTTGAGTACTTACAATATCCCAAATGTTTCCAACTATTTGTAAATCATGAGAAAATTGCAATTTTAACCAAGGCTCCGGGACGTGTGAGGAGTCGGCTGTCAATTGCGTCATACCCGCGTTATCCTCGGTTTCCGGTTTTATTTTGTAGAACCCATGGAAACACCAAAGACGCTTTAATATATTTTAATTGACAAGGGAACATCTGTTTTGATATATTTATAGACAGAAAACAAATTGTTGTTATATAGCTCAACACGTTTAGTCTTATTGTTTAAATCAATTCTTCGTGATTTTTTTTGCGAGTACCATGCTTTACCATGCCTCAGAGAAAACACTATTTTGTCAAGTAGCTAACATAGCATCAGATGCAGCTTTATTTTTAGTAACAATAATACTTAATTTTCTCCATACAATACGTTTTCAAATTAATTGCATGCCATTTATCAACACAAGCCATCCAGTATTTAATATGATATTCTAAAATCGATCTAGCTTACTGCAGTGTGCAACAGTGTCTCACAGCAGCCACCGAGCAAATGCACAGAGTAACGTTATAACATTTTCAACTCACTCAAATGTATCTAATATAATAAAAAGAGGGACTTTATCAAAAGTCCAAAAACCTCTCCAAACACTGCATCATGATTGGATCCCGGCAGTCCTATAGAGAACTGTTCATTTTAAAATCTTCCCGGTCTACTGACATTTGTTAAGACATCTGCTTTAAACATTACAATGCTCATGATAACTTTTGTTAACTCTACAATAAGTAAATTCACTTCACCAGCTAATTATTCTTTGACAGCGATGTCATATACAGGGCTACCGCCAAAACGGAAGTTCAAAGAAAAAAATTCTAAAGATGGCTGCGTGCACATTTCTCTGGCACATAAGGTCTATAGATTTAGTCATTTATTTTGTATGTTGCACCATCATCATCATGTTAAATTGTGTTAATTGTTTGAATTGAGACAACCTGCTCAAAATAAAGATGTATGATTTTACTACAGTTTACTAATGTTACAAAGCAGAACATGGCATAAAGGCCTATATATACTGTTTACATGCGCGTTGGCTTTTTACGTTTTTCGTCATTAAGTTGTGATAGTCATAGAATATATGATTATTGACCAATACCAATCTATGGCCGATCGATCGGAGCCTCCCTAATATCTTTGTTTTACGTTATAGTTATCATTCCTTGGTGTGAACGGGCCTTTAGAATGAATTTTGTATGAGAACCTTTTCAGCACACATACCAATATTAGTAAATGAGACTGACTGTGTGTTTATTAACTATTAATTAGTTCCTTGTGATGTATAATGTTCTGTGTATACTGTATACAAGCAAATGCAAACTTTGATTGGCAGATCATGATGGCTCAGTCTATGAAAGCACAATAGTAATTCACAGTATGTCAGTAAAAAGACGTCAGGAATTAAATACAGTAACTCATTTCTTAAAAGAACTTTCTCCTCAACATACAACTTACACTGGTTGTATGTCAGTGCATTATTTGCTACCCAAGACTTTCAAGATAGCAGTATGCTATGGATTCATGTTAGGAAACTAGGAAACTCTTATTAGTTCAGTTTGTGTATGCTAAATGTGCTCATAAAAATTACATAAAAAAAAAATGGTCCATGACCAAACCTGTTTATGCAGAAGATAGACTGGGCTAAAGTCCCAGCATACCTGCTACTGACCTCAATCTGGACATGAAACCAGATGTTAAAAGTGTAAGACTGATTTTAGCACTTTAGTCAGATCCAATTTATCCTCCCGCACACAAGGAGGAAAAAACACAGGGGAGATGGTAGAGAAGCTCAAAGTGGCTTTGAAAAGCACATCAAAAAGGCTCTATCACAAATTCCTAAAATACAATAAGAGGCTTGATTTGCTGGGGCTTTGAAGTATATTTTTTGCATGTTTCATGGAATTTTATTTCATGTAATACAAACCACATGCAGACAATGATCAACTCCCGAATGTGACAGTGCTTTTTATATAGCAGACTCACTGAACTCAAACTGTCTCTGTTCTACTCTCAACACAGCCAGTATTTAGTCAGAACAGGTGGCAGCTGCAGAGTCAGGAATGAAAAGGCAAATGCATTTCCATAAAATCATTACAACTGACATGTTTTGATGCCATATCTTGGAATCAATGCTGTATGCATCCAGTGATCCATAAACACATTCATAAATGTTAATGAATAAAATGAAAATGCCTAATATTTAACAAAACACATTTAACAGAAACTGAACTTGTGAACTTTATAAAGTGTCCAGTGTAATTATGTAATTGGCTTAGTTTCAAGGAAAGAGTTAACACACACAAATTGAGGGATGGTTGTTTGGTAACTGATAATTATAGCATACAAAATTAATGTATTTTCTGGCCATCAATGTGCTGAGAGAAAATGAGGGGGAATTTGAATGAGAACTCCAGCCTATCATTCTTGTAGAAGCCACATTCTCTAGTTTAAAGAGGGAGAGCAAATCATATCATATATTCATAATGAAATCATGAATTCTTAATGGGCTGTAGAACAGAAGTGAAGATCCTTGCATTGTCAATAAAACCCCTGACAGTGATCTTGGAAACAGAAAAAAAACTGCAGAAATCAACATTGTTTAAAATAACAATGGATGATTTTCTGAGTAGCATCAGTTTATCTGTGGTTACCAATGCATAAGTTGTGTAACGTTGTTATTTTGCTATGCATATAACTGTGTGAAACCTCATGTATGAGGCCGTTGCTATGGCAGCATTCTGTCTTTAGCTTTAAAAGATTTGACGATGTACATAGTGAGGTTGTATTATGACTCACACTCTGCTGCCTCCATATTCCATTCACAGTTTCACAAAACAAGCCCTAAAAGTCTGACCCTTCAGCATCCGCATTGTTTTACACTACAAAGCACCTGCAAAGTTGGAGTAGTAAGCATGTCAACAGGTCCACGTGAAGGGGGGCTGTAAGCTTAAATGCTATTGGCCTACAGGTTTAGCAGGAAGTCCAACACAGTGAAAAAAAAGTTGCTTCCTTAAATTAAGTACAATCAACTTGGCT
>RJVU01036043.1:2936606-2960581 GCA_003731715.1 Anabarilius grahami
ACCCCACCCACATGCTCCCCACCCACGGGTATTAGCCCCCCCAAAAAAAATAATTAAGGGGGCTCAGGAGAAACTTAAGGAGTGGATATGTAGGCTGGAGTGGGCTCATGGGCGGCGTCGGCTGGAGCAGAGGGCTCGGCGGAGACTGGATAAACTTGCTCGGAGAGGGCTGGAGCTACTGGTTCGGTCCAAAAGTCTATTAGCCAAGTAGCATCCCTTGACTGCTCGTAAGAGGCTGGAGCGTGCTCGGCGAGGGTTGAAGCGGGCTCGGAAAGGGCTGGAGCGGGTTCGAGACAGGCCGGCTTCTTCTTCCTCCTATGTGGGTCCAGCAGGACACAGGGGAAGAGTTCACTGAAGGGGTATGTGGAGGAAGATGGAGACCGACGAACCGGCCAGGCTGCCCCTGTTTCTGGGGGAACTGGACGAGACATGCACATAATTTCCGGAACCTCTTCGACAACAAATTTGGAGCCATTTAAATACAAAATCAGATTAACAGTATCGTTTAAGGAATCATAATCGTCAGGTTCGTCAAAACGGATTGTGCACTCGTCCAGCCCCTCCAGAAAAAGGGTGTTTAAGCACGCATCTGACCAATTCGTCAGGAAAGCTAACTCGACAAACTCCTCCACATACCTCTCCAGCGAACATCCATCCTGCAGGAGCCCAATGAGGCGATCCGCGGCCGAAACAGGTGTGGGAGGCATGGGAGAAGCTGGAGCCTCGGAGACAATGAACAAACCCATGCTTTGTGGATATCCAGTCGTTTTAAACGTCCGTTCTTCTGTTACAGGTGTGTAAGTTGGAGAGATGAGGCAAGTACGGATATCCACAAACAAGAGGTTTTAATAGCAATCCAGGAATATAATACACAGAATACTAGATCAAGCAACATTACACAACATAAATTAACATTCAGAACGGACAGGGAGTGAAGGGAGTGAGTCCATAATATAGGGAGTGATGATGATCAGGAACAGGTGCAGGTGATCCGTGATGATGGGGAGATGACGAGGGAAGTAAGTGCAGGTGTGAAGACAAGAGGATGATGGGAAATGGAGTCCGGGAGACAAGGGAACTGTGACAGTAAGAGGACAACCCCGAAAAACCCACAACATTCCAGTACAAAAGTGCACATGACTCATGTCTTTCTACGGCAAGCACCAAAGGGAAAATGCATTGCACACACACATATGGTCAACAACCGTCCATACAGGCGTGATGAATACAATCCTCAACTGGATGGAACTGAAATAAATACTTTGAATGTTGCGATCCTATCGGACTTATGATAGCAACCTGAATCGTAACAAAGCACTGTTCGCCAGAGGAGAACTGGCCCCCCGACTAAGCCTGGTTTCTCCCAAGGTTTTTTCTCCATTTTAACACCTATTTGCCACTTGTTTGCCACCTGATGTCACCTGTTGGAGTTTGGGTTCCTTGCCGCTGTCGCCTTTGGCTTGCTTAGTTGGGGACACTTCACATTTGACTTGACATTTGATAATCAACAGTGCTTTGATCTGCCTGCATTGACACTGTTCATTAAGAGCTGCTGTGCAGCCAAAATTTTGTACCAGTTATCAATGTAAAGCTGCTTTGACACAATCTACATTGTAAAAGCGCTATATAAATAAAGGTGACTTGACTTGACTTGACTTGACTTGACATATACAACGAGTTCCAGTACATCCAGAATTAATGCGTCATAACAGAATCAAACATAAATGTATAACATGTCTGTTACAACACCATCAGTTTAATGTTCGCTATGTCAGAATTTATTCGGCAACTGTTTTTTCATCTCCCATTTTTCGCATTAACGGTTTTTCGCCAAAAGTCAAAAACCACCTCAAATGAGCATAACTTTTTTTTTTTTTAATTAAGGGATTTTTTTCTAAATTGGGCATTTCCATCACTCGTTTTTGATGCAATACTTTCAAATGTTTTAAGAAAAAAATAAATGAATGTGAATGTATCTTCGGAACTTCATTCTGTCAACTGAGACTGCATGACCACAAGTTACCCAGACAGCAACATAGTGTCGGCCCAGATCCGGCCCACATCTGGTCCACTTGTAAAGACATTTATAAAGACATTTATAATGTTTCAAAAGATTCAAATAACAGGAATACATTACATTTTAAAATATATTCAAATAGAAAACAGTTATTTTATATTGTAATAATATTCCACATTATTACTGTTTTTTATTGTTGTCTTTTTTTTTCTGTTTTTTTTTTTCAAATAAATCAAATAATCAAATAAATGCAGCCTTTGTGAGCAGAAGAGACTTATTTTAAAAGCATTAAAAATTGTACAGATCCCACACTTTTGAACAGCAGTGTATATATACAAAGAAAAGACTGATTAAAACACAGGGCCATATATACAGGTCCTTCTCAAAAAATTAGCATATTGTGATAAAGTTCATTATTTTCCATAATGTAATGAAAAAAATTAAACTTTCATATATTTTAGATTCATTGCACACCAACTGAAATATTTCAGGTCTTTTATTGTTTTAATACTGATGATTTTGGCATACAGCTCATGAAAACCCAAAATTCCTATCTCAAAAAATTAGCATATTTCATCCGACCAATAAAAGAAAAGTGTTTTTAATACAAAAAAAAAGTCAACCTTCAAATAATTATGTTCAGTTATGCACTCAATACTTGGTCGGGAATCCTTTTGCAGAAATGACTGCTTCAATGCGGCGTGGCATGGAGGCAATCAGCCTGTGGCACTGCTGAGGTGTTATGGAGGCCCAGGATGCTTCGATAGCGGCCTTAAGCTCATCCAGAGTGTTGGGTCTTGCGTCTCTCAACTTTCTCTTCACAATATCCCACAGATTCTCTATGGGGTTCAGGTCAGGAGAGTTGGCAGGCCAATTGAGCACAGTAATACCATGGTCAGTAAACCATTTACCAGTGGTTTTGGCACTGTGAGCAGGTGCCAGGTCGTGCTGAAAAACGAAATCTTCATCTCCATAAAGCTTTTCAGCAGATGGAAGCATGAAGTGCTCCAAAATCTCCTGATAGCTAGCTGCATTGACCCTGCCCTTGATAAAACACAGTGGACCAACACCAGCAGCTGACATGGCACCCCAGACCATCACTGACTGTGGGAACTTGACACTGGACTTCAGGCATTTTGGCATTTCCTTCTCCCCAGTCTTCCTCCAGACTCTGGCACCTTGATTTCCGAATGACTTTGGACCACTGAGCAACAGTCCAGTGCTGCTTCTCTGTAGCCCAGGTCAGGCGCTTCTGCCGCTGTTTCTGGTTCAAAAGTGGCTTGACCTGGGGAATGCGGCACCTGTAGCCCATTTCCTGCACACGCCTGTGCACGGTGGCTCTGGATGTTTCTACTCCAGACTCAGTCCACTGCTTCCGCAGGTCCCCCAAGGTCTGGAATCGGTCCTTCTCCACAATCTTCCTCAGGGTCCGGTCACCTCTTCTCGTTGTGCAGCGTTTTTTGCCACACTTTTTCCTTCCCACAGACTTCCCACTGAGGTGCCTTGATACAGCACTCTGGGAACAGCCTATTCGTTCAGAAATTTCTTTCTGTGTCTTACCCTCTCGCTTGAGGGTGTCAATGATGGCCTTCTGGACAGCAGTCAGGTCGGCAGTCTTACCCATGATTGCAGTTTTGAGTAATGAACCAGGCTTGGAGTTTTTAAAAGCCTCAGGAATCTTTTGCAGGTGTTTAGAGTTAATTAGTTGATTCAGATGATTAGGTTAATAGCTCGTTTAGAGAACCTTTTCATGATATGCTAATTTTATGAGATAGGAATTTTGTGTTTTCATGAGCTGTATGCCAAAATCATCAGTATTAAAACAATAAAAGACCTGAAATATTTCAGTTGGTGTGCAATGAATCTAAAATATATGAAAGTTTAATTTTTATCATTACATTATGGAAAATAATGAACTTTATCACAATATGCTAATTTTTTGAGAAGGACCTGTATACAGCGAAACCAGAGATTGTATATTATAGGGAGATGAGAGGGTCTGTATCTCTTACCATTGGAGAGAGCGTAACGGCTAACTTAATCATGTGCGGCACCTCTCAGCCTATAATGTAATGGCAGGGACATCAGTGCCCGCCATACAAAACTCCTTCCCTGCGTACCGCCACAGCCGGAGCCTTAGTATTAGCGCTTTTTTGGCTAAAGTTTGCAGGCTTGCCTTCCAGTGGCTTTTACACAACATCTGTTGTTCTATCTGTTAAACAGTAATGCGGCACATTTGCTGTTGGTAATAACGTAAATGAGTCCTACCTGTCGCAACATTCCCTAGTCTGCCTTCTCTTAAAAAAACACATTTTTATCAAACTAAAATCTACATATAGTAAAATCTACGAAAGTATTGTTAAGTGTAAAACATGCTGAAGATTAGCGAACAGGCTGTCGATTAATTAAATGATTAAACAGCTTTTGTGGGGAAATAGCTAATCACCATAGTGAAGCCTCTCATCCATTGACATCCATTCAAAAAAAGGCCTCTGGTCTCCTTCCCTGCGTACCGCCAGAGGCGGAGCGTTAGCATTGGCCGTTACACTTTTTTGGCTAAAGTTTGCAGGCTTGCCTTCCAGTGGCTTTGACGAAACTACCAAGATGACAAAGAAACAAGAAACACCTGAGGGACCAATAAAGAACTAATCAGGGTTGCTATGGTAACAAACAAGGGAGGGAAACAGGAACTAAACACAAGAAGAAACAATGGTAAATACATTTCAAAATAAGAGTCCAACTCAATACACAAAACTGGGATCATGACAATATATAACCAGGGCTTGACATTAACACCCACAAACCCGCCAAATGCGGGTGGATTTCAGCAGAGACGTGTAACGCAGTCACTTCTAGCCACTTTGGCAGGTTGAATAGTATATAAAATATATATTTTCCAGTTGTAGTCTTTTAAAAAGGCATCTAAAATAATGAACTAAGTGCAATGTAGTATTGTCAAAAATATAGATTTTTCAATACGTATCGATACTGAAATACCTGAACATCTCCAATACTCATTTTTCACAGAATAGATACACGATACCAGCTGCACTTTCTCACTTTCTAATCTCTCTGACAGTGAGTTGACAAACGAACATGCCTCCCCTCACTCAGTCGTTTCATTTGCTCCAGATGAATATTGTTGGTGCTACAGGGCTTGAATTTCTGCATGGGATTGCCAGTATTGCGCATAATTTTACTCACTCCCGCAGATTTTGTGCTCACACCCAAAGTGCGAGCACATAAAGCCCCTAAATCAAGTTCTTTTTAAATGCTTATTGCACTTAAATGGTCAAATAAGCACAAAATAATGTCAAAATGCCGGTCTTGGCGAGTATTCACATAAACAAAGTCAGCGTTAAGTGAACGTAAACAGTTGAGGAAGGAAAGTCATGTGTAACAGTAAAATGGATCCGTGTGTCTGGTCTTAAAGTGACCGCAGCCTAGTATACCTGCTGCCAAATTATGAGATGGTGTTAAAAATATCTACATAACAGTTTTTCCCAATGGTATGTCAAAATTATGGCCGGTGAAAATGCTAACTGACTAGTAACCACTAGCCACAGTGGCTGGTGAACAAAAAAGTTAATGTCAAGCCCTGTAAATAACATTTATCACAACACATCTTAGGAAATTATGTATCTGTATGGTTAGCATTGATTGGCCAGCGCAATTGCCAGCAAGAAGCAAGATTGAGAAATGAGAAACTTTGAAACACCCCTTACCTTTCACCAATGACAAACCTTTCGACACGCATCTTACCTTTCAACGCCCATTTCATCGACCTGCTGCTAACCTTGTCTCAAACCAACGCGATTCTTTTAAGCTATTACAATCTGGTTAAGAACACTTCAGAAGTACAAAGGGGGAAGGTGTGCGGTGTGAGATTGCCTAAATATGCAATCAACCATCAGGTCCAATTACTATTATATCTGCTATGTATTAAAAGGAATTCTTGTGGTGCTGGAACTATTATAACATGTTCTGTAGGTCATTGGCTGCTTAATTGACTTGCCTCAGAACAAGGAGAAAGCATATAGCTCCCAGCAGGAAAGCTGTTTATGGTTTCCTCTGGAATTCATTGTGGACTCTGGCAGGTTCATTTCGGGATTACTCTCTGGAATGGCCGTGGGATGTATGGGGATAGGATTGGGATGAAGCACGAGGGAGAAAAGTGATTGAGCAACAGGACTTATGTTTGCTGTGAAATAAAGATGGAGAATGTGGCTTTGAAGGGCCACCTCTGTGCTTCCGGCATAGGCTGGAGTTCAGCGGCGGGGTGCGAATCGCTGAAATGGCACAGTGACTACAAGAACTTACTAATGGAAAGGGTTTGTATAGCCAGAGGTAGGGGAATAGGGGCTTGGGATAAATCACTCACACAGCCTTTTAGATTTGTCTATATAGACACAGGTGAGATGGTGTTAGGTTTTTATTTTTCGAGTTTCATTTCCACCAACCTTTTGCCATCTGGATTGTTCAGACAGATGACAGTGTTATTTCCCCAACCCCATAGTTTTATTTTGTGGGTTTTTGTGTTGGCATCTAAACTTTGCTCCTTGCCAGCTGTCATGCACAGAGAGTTTTGCAAAGCTAAGCACATCTATGACTCGCTATGTGGGGTGCAAACCCGCCTGTGCAGTACCCCCAGGACAGACAGCAGATGGTTGATGTGAGAAAACAATGATGGAAGGGCAGGGAGACAGGAGGAGAGCGTTTTTGCAGACTTTGGAGGAGAAAGAGCTTACAATGCAACTGCTGGGACAATATCGGCACTGTCTGAATAGCAGCTTTCTGGATGTTTTACAATACAGAACAAACTCGTGTGAGCCAAGATAACATTCAAAGCAGTTTTAATAAGGTAATCAAACATGTGGATACGTTTTCCAATTTTCCAGTACAAAAGTTTGCGTTTTGGTTAACTGTAACATGAATTAATAAAGCAAAAGGTCTTTGACCAAGAAAACATGTGCTAAATGCACATTCTGATTGACTTCTTGGCTCAAATAAATCTAACTCAAAAGAAAAGTTGAATAGATATATAGTATATTTTATAATTATGAATTAATGAACATACATTTATCAAAAAAGAAGCCCTAGATTGTGACATCATATCCTGTTTCTGGTATATTAGTTGTGGTCTCTGAAGTAGTTCTAGCATGGCTGTCTTCATTTTAGCATTATCTAATGATGTTTGGGTGAAACACAATTTAATATTTTATGCCAAGTTTGATATGATTTGATATTAGATAACTACTTTGATATGACTTTTGCTCAAGATTATGTAGAATTCAAGAATTGGATCCTTCATTAGTGTGAAACTGAACTTAATTGATGACACAGGAGGAACATGAATTGGGATTTGATTTGGAAAGATGTTTTGAATTGGTATGGAATTTGGATTGAAATTTGTATGAATGATTTAAAGAGCAATTATTTACATACATATTTATTTATTTATTCACATACTGCACACAACCCTGTTGTGTATGTGCCTAATCAAGTAAAGGCAACTCAAGCTTGTGGAGATAACTTTTGGTAAACCTCTTTGCCTGGTTCATAGTGTCAGTATTTATAGGTGAAATTATGTTTTGGTTATTTGAAAATAAAATTTTTTGTATGGCAACCTTTGTTGAGAAGGCATGGACATTAAGACTTTGTATCCTGAGATGAGATGATTTAGTTGTGATTATGTCAGGATGTTGTGGCTTATTATATTGTTTTTTTTTTTTGTTTTTTTGATGGACATCTTTCCTAATGACTGGATAGTGTCATATAAGCCCATGCGGGCTGGGCACCATGAGTGCATGACACTTCAATAAAAATATTCATTCATTCATATAGTCTGTTTTTACAGCCTGTCTTTAATTTTTATTAAACGAACCACTTGGCTTCAGTCAGACTCAGTACATATTTATATAAACGCTACAGCCTTAGGTACTGAAATCTCTGTACACAGCTATAAGCGAAGTCACACACACACATAGGCTACTTGAAAGCTTGCTAATACAGAGAGTACAAAAGCACTGGCTGTGAGGTAACCTACGCAGAGTGAAGGTCTATTATAGTTCAAAGAGAATGATACAGAATGGTTTATGAGCCTTGGCTCAGAGCCTTTTCCATTAGAGCAGATAGTATTGAGCTTATTAAAAAGTAGACATGTCATCTCAAGGTTTTGCGATTGCTTGCGTGTCACTCGGCTTTGGCGGTACTGCATGTTACTGAACAGAGTCCAATTTTTGTAATTAGCTTAGAATCTCTGCTGGTTAAACACACACACACACACACACTAGTCTTAATTTCAGAAGGTGAAGCATTAAATGTTCCACCAGCATTAGCTACACTAAAATGTTTATTCAGGAGCCCTCTGTTACAAAAATTGTGTTTTGTGGCTTTTAGCCCACATCAGTTAACTTTAAGGTAATTTATATTCTTGTTTACTCAACAAAGTTAACTAAATTATCAATTAGCACATTTATCCTTTGAAAATGCATTTATCTCTTCTAGAAAATGCATACATCTTTTTCTTCTAGACCAAAAATATTGATAACGTAATAGTCTTGCACTTCAGTAAAATGCTCTCTGAAATGAAAATGTCTGCTTCCCTTTAATAACACTTGCCGCTACCACCTGTAGCAAGTACATTAGCATGCAGTCAACATGGAATTGTACTACATCCTGCAACACCTTGATGGATTTATGTAAGGATCCCATTTGAGGACTTCAGGTTGGTGTTTAACACCATCATCCCTGGAATTCTTTCAACCAAAGTGACCTAGCTGTCTGTGTCCACCCTATCTGTCAATGGCTCACCAACTTCCTGACAGACAGCAGCTAGTGAGGCAGGGAAAATGTCTAGCACCTGTACTGTCAGCACTGGCACCCATACAGGGATGTGTGCGATCACCATTACTCTTCCCCATTTATACAAACGACTGCATCTCTAAAGACCTCTCTTGCAAGCTCCTGAAATATGTAGATGGCATTGCAGTAATTCAAGATGGTCTTTCTACATTTGTTTTTGAATAAATGTCATTTATTTTAATTTCTGACAGTCATTTTGGCAACCTATTTTATATCCAAGTATAACTGTAAATCTTGAGGCAGTGAGACCGTGTTTATATGTGTATCTGGAAGCAAAGCAGTATTTTCCGTTTCAGAGGCAGTTGGACTTGTCCTTTGCTTTAACACTGTAAAACTAATTTTTACATCCAGGAGCAATAGCGACCTCTCTTATTTCTTCTGATGCCATGTGGCTGTCAAGTTCCATATTTCACTGTCTGTCCTCCACTGTCTGTCTCTACCGTATCAGTTGAACTCAGGCAAGGCAACCAACCCTGTGACATCACAGGTTGTAGTACTGTAAGATGGTGGCACCCTTGCTACAAAGTGTCTTTTTTATTATTTTAAATGATTACAATTATCATGTTTGTTATATAAATTTTGATTAGAGTGGAAATCTGTTTACTAAATAATGTATATATATATATATATAAAACATGAAAATGATCATCTGCTTTTCACACAGAATTTTGATATAAATGCATCCCTACTTTTTAGTTCAAAAATGTTTGATCATAATTTTACATATTTGAGCAATTCCTGTTTTTTCTTCCTCAAAACCTTTGACAATACATGTGACTTTCTTAAAAAGCACATTGTTGAAAAAAAATCTGTGTACTCTGACCCTGAAAATGTATTCAATTTTACTTGCACCTAAGATTTGATTGATTGATTGATTTTTACTTGATTTTATTGTATTTATTTATTTATTTGCATTCCAGTTTTGTGTGCAGTACACATAAAATGGTAAATAAACAGACTGTGGGTGGTCTGTGGGTGTGCCATCTGAGGCTGAGATGACTCTCCCTCCCACAGTCACAGCACCATACAGGCAAAACAAAGAGCTCTGCTGACAACCACCACAACCTCAGTCATATCATTCTAGCTGTATCTTATTTGCAGGCAGCGTACAACACTTCTCTCCACTGGGACAGAATCTTTGTTGAATGATTAAAAATGCTAGTTACTTAAACACCTAGTGAAAACCTCAGAGGACATACTGAGACTCTTCTGTAGCGAGAGCAGGATTATCAATCACTGAAACTCATGGTTGATCACTGTCCATCACCTATTCAGTGAAGCTCATTGACCAGCTTGTCTTATATAAAGAGTGCTAACAGTAAGACAATCGATCCCAATGCAGTTAGTCTGTCTCGTGTGGCATGGGTGCATTGGAAATGATGCGTGGGGAAATTCTGTAATGTTCTAAAAGAATTGAGTCTGGTTTGAGTTTGACATGGCTATCTTACACAACACTAAGTTAGTCAACTGGGAAAGCTTTCTTATTGCGCTTGCTTTTGATTGAGGTGTGGGTTTATAAATAAATGATAAATAAATAATATATTACTATTAAAATACAAATAAATAATAAAATAGAATTGCTTATAAATAAATAAATAAGTACACTCTAAAAAATGCTGGGTTAAAAACAACCCAAGTTGGGTTGAAAATGGACAAACCCAGCGATTGGGTTGTTTTGACCCAGCAGTTGGGTTAAATGTTTGCCCAACCTGCTGGGTAGTTTATTTAACCCAACAATTGTTTACAAATTACTATATGTCTGGCTTAAAATGAACCCAAAATAGGTTGGAAATTAAAAATCAGACTCATAATTACTAGAGGCAACAATAATAATCGAAAAGATGAGCATTTATTAATAAGCAATTTAATAAATGTTTATTGTTTATATTATTCAAAAAAGTATTAATAAATGTTTGTTTATTAAACATATTAATAAATGTTAATTTCCAACATATTTTGGGTTCATTTTAAGCAAGAAATACAGTAATTTTTAAACAATATTTGGGTTAAATAAAACTACCCAGCAGGTTGGGCAAACATTTAACCCAGCCACTGGGTTAAAACAACCCAATCGCTGGGTTTGTCCATTTTCAACCCAACTTGGGTTGTTTTTAACCCAGCATTTTTTAGAGTGTAGCATGGGCTTAATTCCTTTGGCTAAGTAAAGGCATTGGGTTTGGCTCAATTCTAAATAAACAATTTTAGTCAGGGTGTTTGCAGCACTAGAAGTTGGAGTTAGGTTGGGATTGAGAACCGCTGACCTACAATATGTTTGCAAAAAGTTATATTCAAGTTTTGTTCTCTGAAATATAAGCATTGCTAGGCCCTAGAAAGCTCATTGGGTTTCTTTTCTGCTTCACCAAGAGAGTACAGAAGCCTTTGTGTGCATAAACATCTATCACCTCCTAGAAGAAATGCATGTTAGAGACCCTGAACGCTGCCAGTGAGGCCCACACATCGTCTTCCTCATATTAAATCACACTATCAGTCCCTTTCCATTAACCCAAGTGCATGGATATTAACATGGTATATGAATACACATCTCCAGCATGCCAAAATATATTACGCCACCACAAAGCGAAAGTTAAAATGGATCTCAGCAAGGCCTCTGTTTTGTGAAATTTATGAGTGCCATTATAAAAAAACATCAGCCTACTAAGATAAGTCCTGATTGAACAGGAGAAAATAATGCTTAGAGCGGTGGAATGAGCTCACGGGAAACATGCATTTCATCTTGTGCCATGCAGATCAATGGGGCCCAGCAGAGACCTATACACAAGAGCCTTTATTCACTCTGCTTGAACTCACAGCACAGCCACAAGTGAGCCAACACCTTATCCAATGTGTTAGCCATGCTGGTGCATCTCTGGTAAAATTATCGTAGTTGCCCATTCAAAAAAATGCTTGTAGTAATTTTCATTATGATATGTGAGTCAGAAGGGAGAAAGGAAGAATAACGGAGCATATTGTGCGAGGTGCATTCATCTGCCACAAAACAACTGCCTACACTGATCGAAACAGCGGTATCAATGTAATGCTAGGTTTTCACAACAGCACAGATCACACAAATGGATGTTTAAAAGTATCAAGTTAACAAGTGGTCTAAACACTTACTATCACAAAACATTAGAGAGAGTGAGAAAACAGTTTTGTTGTGTTTGTGTTTCTTAAAGGAATGTTTCTGACTGAAATTTAATGTGTTACTCAAGCTGAACCCTGTTTGTTCAAGGTGTGACCTTATTTGACATCTGGTACTGAGTGTTAAAATTGAAGGGGAACTGAAAACAATATAGACTGAGGTTGATTAATTGGGTCAAAGTTTCTGTTATTGACCGAATTGGCTTATGCAGAGATGCAGAAAGTGATCACCAATGCAGTGGCATTATTTAATTACACCTGCCAAGAGGAATTATTGATCTTTAATTATTTTCTAGACCGGAAGGTTCTAAGACACCCTCCGCAAAACAAAGTGATCATCATCATAATCAATATATGCAATCAAGTTTAAACAAATATGCTGTTAGCTCCGAGCTTTATTATGACTCTGGTATCCTCATTTTCTTTTCTTTATATATTTATTTTTAACCCCAATTATAATATATGATTAATTTCACATTAACCATGCAGTGGTATCTTGTAATGTTGCAAGCATGTTGCATATGAGCTGCGGTGCTTTTATTCCAGATGTGTAACAAACACATTGATTGCTTTGGAACTCATTTAATTTGACTCAAGGCATTCTGAATGCTTTCAAATATGTAATTTAGGTCATATTTGAAATAAAATCATTCTGTTCTTTTGTTCCATTTTAACCATTAACCTTGAGAAATCTTAAGCACCTAGCTGACGTACCTTGAGGGGAAATTCATAAAGAGAAGCAAGTGATTAAAATCTTCAGAGCTACATTACAATAATTGTTCCCATGGTCACTTGAAAAAAAAGAAAAGATAAAATAATAGATTTTTGGATTTGAAACGTAAAATGCACATAGATAATCATTTTTCTTTCCGTTCCGCATGGCTGTATCCTGTCATGTGTGGGGTGTGGGGGGGATAAAAGACTATTAAAAAAAAACTCCATTTCCCATGAATATGTGTGCTCACCTCATATACCTTCTGCTATACTTAATAGTTGTTTGTCAAAATGGTTGTAAAATGTAGGGCACATATTCAAGCTCTGCTTGAAGAAACTGTTATACATTTCTACCGAGAATTGCTCCTTAGAGGGGAGACGTGGCTGAGGAGCAGCAAACGGAGGTTCTGCACCTTTTAGTGACATCCACTCAGTGAAATTTCAAAGGAATCGCCTGCATGGCTAAGCTAACGCTGCTGCTGATCAGGAAAGTTCTGACGAAGCATATCTGAAAATTAAAGCAACCCACTTCACCACTGTCAGCATAAACTGGAAACCTCAATCAACTCTTTGAATAATTCCACTGCACATCTTTCTTACAGATTTTAACTTCCTCTTATAGGAAAGGTTATCTTGTTCTCCTCGCAGATAAATAATTGTGAACCTGACTCCACATTCAAGACCTGTGATTCCTTAACTCCACATTAACTGATTGGAGGTAATTAGGCTCAGTACAGTTAAAGGGATAGTTAATCCAATTTTTTTTTAATTTAGTGAAAGTCAAATCATTCTTCCTTGCTGCTGTCGCCTTTGGCTTGCTTAGTTGGGGACACTTAGTAATCAGCAATATAATTGACTTGACTGCACTGACACAATCGGATGAGAACTGAAATAAAGCTCTAGCGTAAGTTCTGCCGGGAAGACTCAAATGTTGCGTCACTTATTAGTTCAGATCTAACCAATTGTTATCTAACACTTGGAGTATAAAAGATCGGTACATACACGTCTGAGTTCACAGATGCTGATGCCAACCTTCACCTCCATCCTCCCCACCACCACCAGGATGGTCCCTGTCCATACCTCCCGGGGGTCGGCTACACCCCTGCCTTCATCTTCAGACAGGAAATGCAAAGACTGCAACCCTCAGGATGTGAGCTAAGGACGAGGCCTATGCCAAAGAACTTTATCTTACAATATTTTGCTTGCTGATTGGTAATAAATATCTTTGTTTCGTTATCTTGCCTCCCAAGTCTTTCTGGTAGAACTGAGCTGGACGATGACTTCACTGTTTTCTGCAAAGCTGCTTTATAGCTGGATTGAACTCATTACACAATTGATAAACTTCACACAGTTATTAAACTGAACTGAATCAACGCTGAACTGACTTCAGCTGAACAATGGCACTATTGTCTTTTTAGAATTCTGTTTGAATCATTGATCATTATTTTCATGCTTATTACTGTAAAGCTGCTTTGAAACAATCTGTATTGTATAAAGCACTATATAAAGGTGACTTGACTTCAAACAACAATGAAACAACAAATACATCTTTTTATATATGCAGCATTGCGTCTTTGTACAGAATCTGATATGCAGCATTGTTTCAGAGATGAACTCGCCAGTGTAAAGCAGTCTCTACTATTTACTACTATTTATTGTGTGCAACAGGGATGTTTCACCAGAGATTCTCTATTTTTCTTCTTTTATTGGAGTCTGACTATTGATCTGCAAGCAAAATCCAATGCTGCTAAGTGCAAATTTACTTTGTTTTTTCAAAAAGCATGCCACAGAAGCTGGATACAAAATCACTTAGTATACCAACCAATTCATGAGTATTTCCTCTCTGTTTTTCATCTTCTTGTGATCACATACTGTAAACTCATATTTGAGATGTACTGTAAATTCCTACTGTAGATACACCAGTCAGATAGCTAGCTTCCTTCCTTCCTTCCTTCCTTCCTTCCTTCCTTCATGAATGAAACAATCAATCAATCAATCAATCAATCAAAAGAACCCTCTGAGCTCAATGAATGAATGAATGAATGAATGAATGAATGAATGAATGAATGAATGAATGAATGAATGAATGAATGAATGAATGAATGAATGAATGAATGAATGAAGTGCATAGTGATAAAGTGAAATGATAATGTGAGAGGCTAAGACATGCTTTATAGTTTGTAGTTTTGATCAAACTGTTTTGTAGTTTGAACTGATCTAGCAGTTCATGTTTGGCAGACTAAAATGAATGTGTGACCAGTTGCAACACTTGTTCCTGTCTTGTCCTCTTTGAAAGTGAAAAAAAAGAAGAAAAAAACGTGGATGTTTTTGGCATCAGAAATGAAATGTTCTTGCTGAATAAATAAGGTCTCCCATAGAGTTTCTCATTGCTTTAGTGTGCACAGCACAAAATCTTTCACAGGCAGACTGACCACACAAATGGTAAAGAAAAACAGCAGGAATATTGCACAGACAGAGTCAAAAATAAAGTATAACAAAAGACAAGCTGACCCAAAATACATGAATTAGCTTTCTCTGAATTGAACCTTTCAGTTGTTGTTTTAATGTATCTCCTGAAGGAGAGTATAATGCAGGTATGATGTTTTGTAGACCATCATGTTTTACCTCAGCACCTCATTAAAGGTGCTTTATCGTTAAAGGTGATTGCTTTATTTGGCAACAGCTGACTGATCATTACTTCAATGACATTGCTGATGCTTTCCATCTGTTCTGCCACAACCTCTACAAGCAGACAGAGTTTTACTAATGTCCTCAAGTGAAAGTTTGAAGAGCCGAGGTCTTGAGATATAACTTAAACATTTCCTAAGTACTTTCTGACATTAAATAAATTCAGACATTGAGTTATTTCTGTACTTCAGACAGGCACTTTAAAGGGATGTCCATATTATGTGATTTTTCTGATTGCTGGGATTGGGACAGGGAACATGTACTTATGAGATGAAGAGAGACTATTTTTATCTACAAGTTTTTGGTAGGTATGTGTAATGATGGGTCAGTAGACATTGGATCCATTTGCAGATTTATTGAAGTTTACCATAAACAGACAAGGATTAGACAACACCGTAAACAGGGACAGGCAATGGTCGAGGCTGGCAGTAGAGGATCAGGGTCGGGTCACAGGCAGAGTTCGATACAGGCGGCAAACAATCACAGGGTCAGATAAACAGGTAGGAGTCAAGGTAGGCGGCAGAGATAAACAGTCCAGGTAGTAACGAGAAATCAGTCCACAATAAACGCTCAGAAATGATCACTTACAGCAAATCAAGACTTCGCGGTGAAGTGTGTGTGTGTACGTCCTAAATAGTGTGAGTGTGATATGGTGCAGGTGCAGGTGCAATCAGTCCCAGGAATGCAGGCCTATGGGTAATGTAGTCCGGATGGGTGTGAGTCAATATTCAGGCGACGGCTCCCTCCGGTGATCCGGAGGATGTGCCGGGGGAGCTGTATTCGTGACAGTATGTAAACAGCAGTTTTTTTTCATGGCAATATGCGTTACAGAGGAACTAGATGCGTTTAAGAGCCACACTGGATTTAATAACAATTTACAGCCATTGCCTCGAGAGCATGTAAGAGTGTATCTATCTTTGGCTTGTCCGTTTCGGAAATTTATGAGCCCATCTGCAGCCAGTAAACTTCTTTTGTAAAATAGGTCACATAGCATAATAGATGATACCATTTGTTAGAGAGACACACTTATCTTCCTCCTTTTGCCTAGAAGTCATCTATTCTACAGTGAGTTTGGATGTACAACATTCAGTTATATATTTTTGTTTGCAATAATTTTGCTTCTCCTTTTATTATTTTCTCTTTTTTTTTTTGTTGTTGTTGTTGTTGTTGTAGTGTTTCTTCACCTTTTCATAGATGTCAACAGTATGTGAGCGGTCTTCAAACCAAAGTTTTTAACTAGTTTTATGGAATATTATATATTTCTACAATTAGTGTGCGTGCATGCATTTTTTAGTGTACATTTAAAGTATAAATAAAATTAATATCAAATATCAAATTAATCAATTTATGAATGTGAATTTGGGTATTTTGATATTATTTATATAGATACAGATCACATGCAAGTCTTTATTTCTCACCACTAAAGACAAAAAGAAATGCTTAAATGGCTTTAATGGCTTAAATGTATATAAATAACATAAACAAAGAGGTCTTTTTATTCCATTATTTAGAATTTTTAGACCAGACCTTGCTGTCATTCATTGCTGGATATCATTTACGCAGTGAAAAAAAAAAAAAAACAATAAAATTGCTTGCTTGCCACCCACCTGTGACAGTCAGTTGCCAGTGACCTGTGATTGACTGCATGGAATAGAATAATACAGCACTTCTTCCAAAACTGCAAGCGGCTTAACTGCAAAATATTATCTGATGATATTTCTCAAGCTTTACACTGCAGTCAAAACACACTCAGTAAGTCTTGTATGACCTTGACTGTGGGCCTAAAACATATTAGAGTAAAAAAAAAAAAATGGATATAATAATCTCCCTGGATATGAACACTCAATGCCAAGGGCAGGTTGAGACTTGAACCAGGCATATACTTGGGGATTTGAAAAGATCTTATGGACAGTACATTTTATTTGGGTCACCATGACTGGGTTGTGTGACTTTCAGAAATGAATTGGGGTAGCAAACACACACACTATCATTCGAAAGTTTGAGGTCAGTAAGGTTTTTGAAAGAAGTCCCTTAAGCTTACCAAGGCTGCATTTATTTTATGAAAAATATAAAAATATTATTACATTGTAATAATATTAATATTATTTAGAAATATCATTACAATTTAAAACACATTTTTATTGTAATACATTTTAAACCATTTATTTCTGTGATGGCAACCCTGACTTTTCAGCAGCCATTACGCCAGTCTTCAGTGTCACATGATCCTTCAAAAATCCTCATGTGCTGATTTGGTGCTCAAGAAATTGTTCTTGTCATCATCAATGTTCAAAACAATTGTGCTGCTTAATGTTTTTGTGGAAACCTGATATATTTGAAATAGTGAACTTTGGTAATGTTATAAATGTTATAAATATTATGCTTGATAGTGATGGAACTCAGAAGGTTCTAATGAATGATTTGTCCTATACTGCACTCTGTATCCCACAAGTTTGAGCACAGCCATTGATTACAGAACTTTTGCATGTTTTTTAAGACCTTTTTTATCCACCAGAAGATGCAGTGAGTGCCTACATCTGTGCAACTGACAGCTTGGCTGTTAACTTCCTCTCCCACCAGCAACTCAGGAAACAATGGGGAATAAACAAAGCCTCCGTGGAGCTCCCAAAAAACAAATAAAACCCTAAAAAGTAAATTTAGTGTTTGTTCCAGCTTCTGTCTATGACATTATCTTCAGATTGGACATGTCTCTTAGCTTTAGTCTCAGACAGACTTGGACAAATGAAAGTGGCATCCCAGATTCCAAGTGCCTGATTTCTAGCAAGTAGACTACCCTGCATGACTTTTCATGAGGTATATGTCAAGATGATTTAAAAAAAAAAAAAAAAAGCATCTTTTCTACATGTGCAGAGATCCTCAGATTCAAAAGTTAACAAGAGGTAGGAGGTCATTTTAATTGCCCTTTGCCTATATAAGAGCTTAAAAGACATAAGAGTTATTAGAATCATAATCATTTCTTAATGATGAAACCACTGCTAGTGGGCCCAGTGGGAAACTAGACCTCTCTATTTGTTTAAATGACCGGTAGCTTGAAGGAAATTAATGAGGAGAGGCTCTTAAAATGTCAGTAACAGAAGAGCCTGCACCAGTGTTAATTTTGGCAGCCATTTTTGATTTAGTCTGTCTTTATCTTCAGACGAAAATGCTCCTTAGTCTTAGTCACATTTTAGTCATTTTAGTCTTTCATATTTTAGTTTTAGTCGATGAAAAGTCATCACATTTTTGTCAAGTCTTAGTCATTACTTTTAGTCAAACTACAGTTACCAACTTGAATTTTGATAGATATTATATATGTAGTCTTTAGACAAAATAGTCATTATAATTTTTCTCTTTAGACCAATTAATTTAAGCTTGTGAAAAATTTGAATCAAGGTAACAGACTGTATTGACATTGCACTCTTAGCAGTAGCACTTGTGCAATTGTACATATCCTCTTGTCACGGTTCTCAAACTTTCTAGAGTGTCGTACTACATCCTTCTGCGTACCCTCTCTTTTCCACTTAGACTGCAGTTACACATTTCCATTAAGGGACAATATTTGCCTTCTTAAATCGATTTTTCCAGTGCAGTCTCGTCTTTTTTCGTCAACGATATTGCATGTGTAGTTTTAGTCACGTTATCGTTAAATGAAATTGGTGTCGTCTCTCATGGAAAAAAAGGTCGTCAACGAACATTTTTCGTCACAGTTTTCGTTAACGAAATTAACACTGGCCTGCACACAATCAATTTAAAGCTGAAGTGTCTTTTTTTTTTTTTGTTAAAATTCTTTCTCATATGCCAGCTTGTAGAGACTCCTAAAAGTAACAAATTCATAGGGCATTTGAGTCCACTTAGCACTTTTATATTGCACTTTTTGTTTTGAGCATCATGACTGCACAAACACTGCAATACTGGCTCAACAAATGTACATTTGGTGCAGAAATATCTATGTCTTTGATTTTATAAATGATTTATATACCCCTATTTTAATATAGGCATATATATATAGTATATATATTAGGTGTGTGTTTGTGTTGTCACTATACTGAAATTTCCAACTTCTATACCTTGAAAAATATTGATATTAGATACAATTTTCAATACCATGGGGGAAACTGCCATATACCAGCATACAGATAACTTATTTCATAATTTTTTGATAATTTGGGTAATTTTGTTGTAGAATAGCTTACACACAGAACAGTGAGGCTTTATTTGAATTGTTGAACTACATTTACAAAAAAAAAAGTAAAGAGTACAGTAAACAAAGTAAACAGTCAGTAATAAAATAAGAACAAATAAGAAAATTGCAAACGATAGCACAAATAAATAGAATAAAGTGTCAAAATAAATAAACATGGCTTTAATTGTTTCAGGTGGGTCTAACAGTAGTATGCAGGTAAGAAATACTACAGAAATGAAAGTAATCAATTGTAAAATAACATTTAGTTTTCATTGTAAAAATTAAATACAGATTAATGCAATTAAAACAATTAAAGTTACAAAAGTTATTCAGTCAAGAGCGAGTGATTTTTCTTGTTGTCTTTTGTTCTTTTATTAACATGACAGACAGGAGCAGGTTTTTTAGGCTGCTGCCACTTTAACAGTTTATGCACAGATGACAGATCCAATATACTGTTACAAAACATGCGTTTTCTTTCAACTGTATACATTCCAAAACTTGATTGTATTTACCTGAATACTAGGCAAGATGGGCATTTCTACATAATTTTGTATGTATTTGACTGTTTAAAGCCAGTGGTTCTCAAATGCAAATGCCGCCCACGATATGCGACCACATTTAAAAAATAAATTCCAGTTTTACAATTTATTTTTGTTTTTAAATTAAATTAAATGGATTCAATAAATATAAGTTTGAACTATAATGTTTTTTGTCATATAAAATCATTTTGTTGATCATATATTATTTTCAGGCATGCGCAGAGCCTATATACTGAGTGCTCAATTAACGAACACTTACAAGCGTGCGCTTTGGCAGAATTCCAATAGTAGACATTATTTTTTGTAAATTTAGGGATCAAATGGGCAAATTTGTTATTAGATTTGTTATTAGAGGAGAAAAACGAAATGAGGAACGTACGAATGAAGGAACACATTGCAAACAAGAAGAGTCGTAGCATCAGCAGCGAAGGTAAGAAGAATGGAAGGATCAGTTTGCTGTCAGCGAGATTGGCAGTCTTTGTTTGCTCTGTAGTAAAGTACTTGGCGTATGCAAAACGCACAATGTCAAAAGACATGGGAATTCCATGTGTTTGTTTGATGTACCCGCACCCGCGCTGCTGGCGGATACTGCGCGAGGGATCTGACAGAATGCTTGATATTGTCAGAGATTGTAATTACAATGCGCTCAATGCTGTTTGCAAAAAGAGTTGAGTAACATTTGTGTAAGGCATTTGTGGCCTAGGCCAATATAACATTCTGTCATTGTTTGGTGACTGTTACGATGCTGTTGAAGAGAATGTGCTTTCACACCTGCCTCATTTCAGTTGAATCGTACTAGAGTTCGTTTTCCCATTTGGTGCGGTTCGTTTGGGCAGGTGTGAAAGCAGCAATTGCACTCGGGTGCGCACCAAAAGCGGTCCAAACAAGCGTACCGAGACCTCCTTGAAGAGGTGGTTCGATTAACGCTTTTAGGGTGCGTTCACACTTGTCATGTTTGGTTCGATTAAAACAAACCCTGGTGCGATTGCTCGGTTAGTGCGGTTCATTTGAACATATGTGAACGCTGCCATCCGAACCCTGGCGTGCACCAAACAAGCGGACCGAGACCGCTGAAAAGATGGGTCTCGGTCCGCTTCCAAACGAACTCTGTTGCGGTTCGAATGATATATGAACGCAACATGGACCAAAGACATGTAAACGAACCAAAAACGGGAAGACGAGACCCTAAAAAGTACAAAATCCTCACGCATGTCGGTTTTCTCTCGTCATAGTCGTGAGTTTGCCCATGACAGGCATCAGACGCGCGTCTCCACGCAGCAGATCGTTTGTGTGTGACGGATTGCTTCCCGCCGCTGTTTTGACTACTTTACACATTTTATAAGCTCTTCATGAGTTTCCAGCTGGCCAAAATACCATCACATGCAGGCTACGCACACCCAACGAGCGCATTTACCTCAGCAAACAGCATTGTTTTGGATGTTCGGTAAGTACCTTCTCAGAAAAGGCAATACGTCATAAAATCCGACCAATCACGTTGTGAATGTATCCCTATGCCTTAAGGTTCGGTATCTTTTGGTTCGGTGATAAAATTGCCAATCTGAACGCTAATCGGACCAGGACTAAATGTTTTTTTTTCTTCTTTGGTCCGGACCAAATGAACCAAACGAACCGAACTACAAGTGTGAACGCACCCTTAATCAACCTCTGGAGCGGTTGTGTAATTGCACTTCTCCGTGCGAGAATGCTGTCCTGACGAAGCCTTTTTCCCGCTCTGCTTCATTTTACATTCATATGGTCTCGACACAGCCTACTAGACAACACTGGGACATCTAGAGAGAGAGCATGCGTTTGTATTTGCAGCAGCATTAATATGAATGTAGTTTATAATAATTTAACAGCGGGAATGACTGCTACTTTCATATAGTGTTTGCGTGCGTCTCGACATACAAATACGGACACATGATGGCATCCTTCCAGATGTCCTGGATTTTATTTCTTCCCCTCACTCTTCGATTTCGTAGATACACTAGATCACCTGGATTCAAACTGGCATCTTTTACCACCCCTTGTCGTCTTTGTCTCTGCTTCGCCAAACTCTGCAACCGCTTTTGTGTCAACTTATAAGCCTGTTGCAGTTTATGCTGATGTTCAGTCACCCACGTCTCCACCTGACCTTCTCTTCTTTCTGCCACACCACCACTTAACCAATGGTCAACTGGGAGATCAGGACTCCTGCCAAACATCAAGAAGAATGGAGAAAATCCAGTTGTTACTTCATGCAAGTATTCATCCCATCTCAATTTCTTTTCAGGAGGAAGGGCTCTGAGGAGGTCATGTAAAGTTTTATTGAATTGCTCACACTGCCCATTACCTTGGGGATGAAATGCTGTAGTTCGACTCTTCTGTATACCAAACAATCTCACACACTTCATACCTTTTAAAACACCCATATTACCCTCTGGTCGCTCTAGTTACCGGGGTTCTCGGTAGCACTCGCGGTCTACAAATACACATCATTAAACAAACACCCCCACACTATTTCCTTTTCAAACCAAACCCCTTAAAAATAACTATATTACTCACCCTATCCTCCGTCAGTGCAGCATTTGTTTGGCTTCTTTACCAAATGTGTCTGGTGCATCGCTTAAATTCTTCCGTGCTTGTCTCCCTTAAGTATCCGCATAGTTTCTCCCCGACCCTGCCTAACCAGAGCTCAATGCCACATGTGTGTGCAACATCTAGGTATAATAATAATAATATCTGCTAATACCATATAACATTAAATCTGATTGGTTTTCATTGGTGAAGTCATATGTAAATGATATGCTCCCGTGAGACTTGCACTTGGACCATATTGCGGCCCGCTGGGAAAAAAGGTTGAGAACAGTGGTGGGGAGTGGTTGGTGGGGAGATTGTTCTCCTTCGGTAGAAATCGCGTTCCGGGGGGGAGAAATGGAAACACGGGGGCACCGCGATGGAACCTCAAAGGGCACTTTCACTTTCGCGATCAAAGGGGCAGGGGCTCAAGCCCTCCCGCTAGGTGCCGCTAGTGTCACACAAACAACATACTTCATACTGATTACAGTAGGACTGTCTTAAACAAGTTTTGACAAGTTTTCATAAAAAAATTTCTATGGAGAAAATTAAATACTATGAAAGTAGTTTTAGTTATGATTTTTTCCCCCCATTTGGTTAAGTCTAGTTAGTTTTGTATCAAATACAATGTGATTTTTGGTGATCGAGATCTGGCAGCAGCTAATTTTTCCTCTTGGGCGAGCTCACAGCTTATCCTGACATGAAAACTCCCATAGGCCAGCAAACCAATGAGAATGCGCGACAATGATGATGTTACATAACAAAAGCGCGAAGGCACAAAAGCTGCTGGCAGATTTAAAGAAAATTACCGTTGTTTGGCAAATAAATAAATTACGGACAGTTACATACGCATTTCCAATCATGTAGGCTTTATGGTACACCTCAAACAAGGGATTTAATAGTAATTTATAATGTTAATATTAGTTGCCGAGTCCACAAATGGCTTGGGTATGCAGAGCACTCGCAGCTTATATGGACCGCATGCCACTGCTATATCCTGTATATATTTAACAGTTCTTTCTGGTTCTCGAATCTGAATATCTGCGATATAAATGTAGTATTTTTGTGTGTGTGTGTGTGTGTTCTTGTTTATATTACATTGTGGGGACCAAATGTCCCCACGATGTAATAAAAACCTGAGATCACCTACATTGTGGGGCCCAGCCAGCGGTCCCCACGAGGGAAATGGATTAATAAACATACTAAATGATGTTTTTTTGAAAATGTAAAAATGCAGAATGTTTCCTGTGATGGTTAGGTTTAGGGATAGGGGTAG
>RJVU01036043.1:2961955-2995585 GCA_003731715.1 Anabarilius grahami
CATCTCTGGAGCTCAGCCACAGTGATCTTTGGGTTCTTATTTACCTCTCTCACCAAGGCTCTTCTCCCCCGATAGCTCAGTTTGGCCGGACGGCCAGCTCTAGGTCGTCCCAAACGTCTTCCATTTAAGGATTATGGAGGCCACTGTGCTCTTAGGAACCTTAAGTGCAGCAGAAATTTTTTTGTAACCTTGGCCAGATCTGTGCCTTGCCACAATTCTGTCTCTGAGCTCTTCAGGCAGTTCCTTTGACCTCATGATTCTCATTTGCTCTTACATGCACTGTGAGCTGTATGGTCTTATATAGACAGGTGTGTGGCTTTCCTAATCAAGTCCAATCAGTGTAATCAAACACAGCTGGACTCAAATGAAGGTGTAGAACCATCTCAAGGATGATCAGAAGAAATGGACAGCACCTGAGTTAAATATATGAGTGTCACAGCAAAGGGTCTGAATACTTAGGACCATGTGATATTTCAGTTTTTCTTTTTTAATAAATCTGCAAAAATGTCAACAATTCTGTGTTTTTATGTCAATATGGGGTGCTGTGTGTACATTAATGAGGAAAAAAAATGAACAAATGATTTTAGCGAATGGCTGCAATATAACAAAGAGTGAAAAATTTAAGGGGGTCTGAATACTTTCCGTACCCACTGTATATATTTATATATACCAACCAATTTTTACTCACATTTAGCGCCTGGCGAGTGTTAATTTTAGGCCCTGTATGTATTTTTGCAACATCTGAATTAATGTTAGTCTAATAGGACATTTTTGCATTTTAAGAATTATTATTGGAAATCCATACAAAATACTGGTAAAGAAAATAATCCCCCATCTTGATCTCAGCTTTGCCACTACTAATGAAATTCAAATTATTTCAATTAATTTATTTTAAGGCCCATTCAAGGAATCATTTTCTCCATTCTTTCCCTCATGAACAATAGTTTTCTGGCGTGCCTTGTACACACCGAAGTGACAAGTTCATTGGACCGTAATTTTTTTGGCAGTCTTCTCTGAAATCAGATTTCCTGTCCGTCACTGTTCCCTGGTGGAACAAAAGATCTCCTTTGATGATTCCAGTCATGGATCTAACCTTGAAATGAATGTCCGTGACAGTTAAAGATATATTTAACATGCATGGAGCAAGTTCCTTGTGACATTAAATCTATGTGATTATACAGCAGGCGTTACATGTTGGTGTGGTAGAAATTAGACATTCACGGAAATCCACAAATAAGGATATTTATTTACAACGAAGGAGATATAACAACGACCAAACACATAGACTAACATTAAGAACAGACAAGGATTGCAGGGAGTGAGTCCATTATAAAGGGTGTGCAGATGATGAACTCCAGGTGCAGGTGATGAGTGCTGATGGGGAGATGACGAGGAAGTGAGTGCAGGTTTCGAAACACGAAGGATTATGGGTAATGGAGTCCGGGAACAGAGGGAACTGTGACAGCAGGTCACATGAGACTCAATCTGTTAAAGAACAGTTCATCTAAATATGAAAATTACCATTATTTACTCATCCTCATGTTGTTCCAACCCCATATGGCTTTCTTTCTTTTGAGAAGCACAAACTTAATCAGATTACTTGTAGAATAAATATTTTAAACTTTGCATGGAATGATCTTTGTTTGACAGAAATCCTGTTTTCCTGCAGGAGGGCCTGGTATACAAAACTTGCTTTCAAGTGGGACTAATGTTAATTTAAAGATAGATAAACTCAGCAGTGGTTCAATAACTAAAAATGACAAACAAACAAACAAATAAATAATATTAATTAATAGAATTTACATTGAGGAAATATAACAATACAATTTTTTTCAAAATATTAATAACAACTAATAGTATCTCAAATAACACTGAATTGCACTGCAATGGTGCTATGTTTTGAATCACCGAAAATAAAAGTTCATAAGTCATTTGTTTTGTGCATTCGACTGGACTAGTCACGTTATATTTGTTTGTGATTTTTGCAAGCCTATGATTACTACTGTTGTTATTGCTCTTTAGTGTGTTTCTAATATGTGACTCACAGTTTGTTCTTATGAAAACAATACACTTTGCAATTCGGAAATTATCTACTTTAAAAATCTTTGACATTCATGAAGAATTTTTGCCTTGTTTATCAGCGTTCTTTCAGTTTGCAGAGAATGACTAGCGTGTAGTACATATTCTCACTTAAAATCCTTAAATAAATTGGAACATATTAACACTTTTTGGAATTGGGGCCTCCTTACTAAGTCCCTAAAAAGTCATTCATGTGAATATAGCAAATATACTGATAAGAGTCAAAGATTAAGTTCACTCTCGAATTTTCTGTCTGTGCTGCTCATAACTGTAGACGTGCCTTTAAACCCCTCTTCTCTGACCTTTCTTGTTGGTATTGAAAGACAGCTAACAAATAAAGATGCTCCCACACAAAGGTCATGTTTTTCTGCCTCTAAAGGACATCACAGAGACAGATCTGACAGTGGTCATAGACTGAGCGACTGGGGGCCTCCGCTGGAATGAGAAAAGTCTTCTCTGATTGTGCTGCACCACTGGGCAAAGATAAACACATTTTGCTGCACTGCTTGGGTCTCACAAAGGACAAATGCATGAATGGATGAGAGCTGGCATGATCACAATCAAGCAAATCGAGTATAGATTTTCAGTATAATGGTCTTACAGCTCAAACTAACATTCGCTGATAAGTGGGAGTTGCCAATGTGATAAAAAAAACATACATTTGTCATGTTAAGCATAGTGTGTGTTTGACTTACTGAGCTTGAATGAAAGAAAAACGTACTGTTAAACTAGACAGACTCTCTGTGATTATGCTTTTAAGGACATTGTGATGGAAATTAATTGGGCTTTATCTCTGCTTATTGGAGTCCACTTGGCAGCCACCATTGGGTAGTTGTTCTGGGTGACAGACAGGAGCTTGACTCCAAGGGTTAGTGAAGCCAATGGGGCTCTGACATTCTTTCTGGCTGGGCTTATCGTGTGTCCGAGGTTGAACAGAGTCAGGAACCTGTCTTGTCGGCTTTTATTATGAGCTCTTCCCAAGTGCCTTCCACTGTATTTCTGGTTTTACAAGCAGTGTGAGTTTTGTGGCTCATTCAAAGAGACCTTTCTATCAGAGGTTACTGTATCAGTACCAAGTAAAATTTTATTTATGAACGTTTGGATTTGGTTGTGCATTCATCCCAAGTGTCTCATTAATTGTTTGGGATCTATACAAATCCATTTTGTTGTGTTAATTGTGTCTGAATACAGGAAGACATGATGCAGAATGTTTAGGGTTTTGTAAGATTGTGTTTTGTATCATTTCAAATTTCATTGTAAAATTGTAAAATTTAGGGTTAGGGTTTCAAATTTAGTAAAGTATGTAAGACTGTTCTTTCTCATATGACTTTTTAAAAAATACTCTGGGGCTTTAATTAAAGGGTTAGTTCAGCCAAAAATAAAAGTTATGTCATTTATTACTCACTTTAAAACAGTTAATGTGAGTACAGTGGTTCAACCTTAATATTATTAAGCGACAAGAATACTTTTTGTCCGCCAAAATAACAAAATAATGACTTTTCAACAATATCTAATGATTGCCAATTTCAAAACACTGCTTCGAAGCTTTACAAATCTTTTGTTTCGCATCAGTGGTTCGGATCCTGTAAACGAAGCCTCATTTACTGAAATCATGGGACATTGGTGCTCCGAAGCACTGATTCGAAACAAAAGATTCCTATCAAGGTCAAGGCCTTGTATGGAAACTCAGCATCATTTTTATGAAAAAAAAGAAGAAAAAAAAGCCCTTCTTTTAATCAAGTGAGAAAGAGAGAAAATAAAGTTTGGAGTGTGATCGAGAGGGAGGGAGTGTACTCTCTGTAGTGATGAATGATGAATTGCACAGCTCCTCTCTTTCTCTCATTACTTGCTGTTGCTCATAACCTTGTCAGACTGCATTGTGCTTTTTCATCTTGTATCATCTGACTGCAAGTATTGAGTGTGGGAGAGATAAATATTGTGTATGTATTCAAAAATAGGATGAGCAGAATTAAAGAAATCAGTAAACAGTCTTTCATCTTTCCTGGAACTATTTAATTTCCCTCTCTAAAATTTATGTTTACCTCTCTGTCCTGACAGACAGAAGGGAAGATGACTTATTATATAAACACATTGAGCAACGAGTCCTCAGGGTTAATCAAACAATTAATCATCTTGCAGCCAGTGACAACAGTGACATAACTTCGGAAAAAGTTGCAAGGGAAGAGCTACCACTTCTGATTGGCTGTCACAGATGATGCATTGTTGGTATGCCAGCTTAGAGACACTTGTTTTCTTTGGCCTTTGATGTTACTGTTGTTACTTCAGTTGGGTCCAAAGCTTTAAATCTATGTTCCAGAGGTCCAACCTCTCTCAACTCAGGTAACAATGCAATTGGCTCACCCGGTGACCACTTATTCGCCATGGCATCTTATGAAGTCTGTCGCTGCCGCTCTGTAATTATAATTTGTTTAGGGACATGTCCTGGGAGTTACAAGCGCACCGCTTAGCTCGTAAAGTCAGGCCCTGAGCACCTAGCTGTGCTTGTTGCTCCATAATAAAAAAGACAACATGGCTGCCTGAAGGTATCCAGCAGCCTCAGCCAAAATTAATCTTTGAAGGGTGATAAAAGGCTTTGCTTTGATAGTTTGTCAGGGGCGAGTGTCTCTGAACAACGATGCCGCCGACTTTTGGGACGTAGCAGATTCCTGTGTTAAAGGGGTCATGACATGGATTTTTTTTTCTGCACAAAAATCCTGAATATATATGGAGAAAAAAAGATTTTCAACTCTCATTCTGCCCCTCGTTTTTAAGCGGTGCCTACTTTAGACTTTACTACTTTTAGAAATTCATTGCATACTATCCATATAAAACTGTCATTTACAGACAAAGCATTATGAAATTAATTACTTACAGTTTGCAAGGCTGCTAGGGCTGGGCATTGAAACAAATTTCACGATTCGATTCAATTTCGATTCAGAAGCTTGCATTTCGATTAGATTTCGATTCGATATCGACAAACACTATAGATATATAAAGACGCTTCACTCCTATTAGTTATGAATGGGAGAAACTGCAACACGCAATATGGCGGAATACGTCCTGCCTTTTAAGTAAAATATAAAATATAAAAAATATAAATATAAAAAAGATAAAATCATTGCTTCACTGCAGCTGCAGTTAGATGCTCCAGTTCCCATAGAAACCTGAGACTCACGCTTAGGATTGCACATGCGCATTGGGTCGTCTAGCCTGAAAATATGCTTTTTTTAACGCTATTTGAGCATAAGAAACATAATTTATGGGAGAGTTCATGTCCGATTTTGTTGCTGATTTGAAATATGTTATTTAATTGTGAGTTCGCCAAGCATGAGATTTCAGGATTCCCCCATTCAAATAGATAGGACTTGGTCTTGGATGCCCGAAATAGCTGCCCAGAGGCGTTGTATGGCCGCCAAGTCAACAGAATTTCCTTGAAAGGGACTTTGATATTGATTAATTGAGGGTACAGTACAGTACATGACAAATTTCCTCAAGGGAAAAAAAAAATCTCAACTAATTTATTTATTTATGAATAAAAGATACAGTGTACATTAATCATCATTCAGATAGATGTAAATATACCAAAGTTATCCCAAAGGCTAATATAATGCTGTTAACTACAGGAAACCCCAGTTGATACATCACTATAATATTATAGGTTAAAATCAACTGATTTGAAGGGTACTTACATTTAAATTACAAGTTTTTATAATAATAATCTTATAAAAACACATTTTGAATGACAATTGTGTTTCTACTGGTTTTTTTATATAAACAATTAAATGGAGGCTGTCATAAAAAGATGAAGGATTTAAAGACATGATTTTTTTTTTATAATAATGTTATAAAAACACATTTTGAATCACATAATTATGTTTCTACTTGTTTTATATAAACATTTAAATGCAGGCTGTCATAAAAACATGAAGCATTTATTCAAACATTAAATATTGAAGAACAGGTTAAGTAAAAATGCAATGAATATGCAATACAGTTCATATATTTGTCAAAATACTCTTGTCTAAGTTCATTTTTATAGCTGACTAACTAGTTTTTGGAAAGCGAATGGCTTGTCTGGGGTAAATAGAATAAAAAACATTATGTGACATTGTTCTCAAGCTATTTTATTGACGTCTTTCCACAGTTGAAACAGCGATTGAGCGATTACATGAGACACGATACGGATTTCAGTAAGTTGTACTGTATCATTCAACATAACGTCTTTTGTTCATTCATGTTTTTGGTGCTGTAGTAGCAAAATGAAAGAGATTATCGGTTCACATGTGTGCATCGCTCCGGCTTGAACTGAGGTGCTACAGTGATCTGTCAAGCCACATTAAAGAGCGCCAAAACGGTATTTATTGTTTGAATTTCATAATAAAATTGACAGAATTTGAAAGCTGAGACATTTTCATATCAGAAGTAACAATGCACAAAGCTTATTGCGATTATTTATTTATTTATTTATTTTTTTGGATGGCGCTACAAAGCTGTTCATTCATCAACTGAAAACAGCATAGACTAAAAGGATCTTTGGATTTAAGAATTGATATTGGTTCTTCAAAATGAAAACCGATTAAAATTGAGAAATCAGTATTTTTTTTACCCAGCCCTAGTAGCTGCTGTCATATCCAATACAGTTAGCTGTATCATCTTTCAACAAAAGTTTCATTGCGAATGCTCCATTAAACCTTGTTTACAAAACTATCTGCAGTCAAATGCTCTGAACAAACATAATCCTTCAATGCAATCCGAGATGCCATTTGAAATAAATTACCGCTTGAAAACCGAAAACCGAAAACCGATTAAAAGCAAAATGAAAACCGATTAAAATTGAGAAATCAGTATTTTTTTTACCCAGCCCTAGTAGCTGCTGTCATATCCAATACAGTTAGCTGTATCATCTTTCAACAAAAGTTTCATTGCGAATGCTCCATTAAACCTTGTTTACAAAACTATCTGCAGTCAAATGCTCTGAACAAACATAATCCTTCAATGCAATCCGAGATGCCATTTGAAATAAATTACCGCTTGTTCCTGACGTGGGTGTCCTTCTGAAGTGAGTTTAACAGGACTTGTAAAGTGAACATTCTTTTACTCTTACATTTTTCCTGTTGTCAGCAATTTGACAATGTCTTGATTTGGATGCAATCATAGCCTATATCTTCGCCTGTGTGATGTTACAGATCCCCCAATATCCAAACAAGACATTTTTTCAGCTTGCTTATTTATTTATTTATTTTTTGTGACGTTTTTAGCTTTGAAACTTGCAGGATGTTTTAATGGTACAATGACTTTTTATATGTCAAAATAGCAAGGAAAATTTGGTTTCTCATGAAATAACCCTTTCAAATGCAACATCCATTTCAAATTCATGTAATGGAAGTTGTGATAATCTGTTCTTCTCTATTTTGATTAAGATGGGTCGCTGCAAAGAAAGGTTTAAAAGAAAGTTATTTTTATTAAAGATTTATTTTGATTTCATGGTGACTTTGAGCCGCCGAAGCGACCCCTAATGGCCACATGAGTAAACAGTCTGCTGTGTGGGAGGGAGCAAGATGGTGAGGGGTAAAATGAAATGGAGAAGTTTGTGGGCAGGCATGCCGAGACAAGAGGCAGCAGGCTTGCAGACACAAACCTGGCAGGGGATGTGAGGAAGGCAGGCCTCCTCTCCACCCGCACACCAGTCAGCGTGTGAACAGCAGCCAGGCGTTCTCTACGCTGACACAGAGTGTCTGTGCCGCAGCTATGGTTTTATTTACAGATTTAGACCGTTAGTCACACAAGCACATTTCCAGTTATGTGTAAAAACAGCCTTGGTGCCACAAACAAGATCTCTCCCTACCTTCCATCCTTCTTTTCTTCCTAGAAAGTCGACCCCTTTAAAGAAAAGCAAATGAAACCTCTAGATCAATGATTTTGTAAGTGTTATTAGAGAGCTAATGGATAAATATAATTGGATAGCATTAATTTCCAGAGTCATTAATCAGTTTAATTGTGTTGTGTTGTGTTCTGTTTTGTTTGGTCTTTCATACTGCAATAGAAAAGGGAAAAAAGTGCATTCGCTGGGTTATGCCATCAATATGATGTACCATTGATGAAATCATTGGTACAAAATGTATGTGTTGATCAACTAATATGTAATGTGTATGAGTCAAGGTTTAGTGATTAGTGCAGTGGTTTGGGGTCCAGGTCCTCAAGTAACCCAGTATATACAGCATATTTTGGGTGTCACACCAATTTGAAAGGTGCTGCCTTCACAGGCAGTATACGAAAAAACAAGAAAAAGGGAAAACAGGAAAACAGGAATCAAGACATGTCCGAATACAATGTATGCATAACATCTTGTCTAGTGAGATGTCTTCATCTGGCTGGTTTTTGAAGGCAGCATCTTATCCTTCACTGCCCATGATATCCCACAATCTTGTGCTTTCAGTTCAGTGGTTGCTGGGAAGAATAAAAATGCTGTTTTGAATGAGTAGTTGAAAGAGGTAAATTCACATGTCTTTTTCAAATTATAGTAACTCAATTTCTTCTGAGAAATAAGCAGTGTTGTGGCTAAATAGTACCAACATTATTGTTGCCTTTTATGGGAAATGACTTCTGATGTTTCTCATTTGTAAGTCACTTTAGAAAAGCATCTGCAAACCGAATACATGTAAATATTTGCTTGTTTATGTCTAAAGCAAGTTTCAGTTTCTTAAGGAACTGGTTTTAGACTTCCAAGTGGGGTTTGACATGTGTCAAACTGTGGCTAGTGGTTTTCCAAAGTTACTAGCCACTCAGCATTTTTACTGGCCACAATTTTGGCATTGATACCATGTGGAAAACCTGCCATATAGATATTTTTAATATTATCTCAATTTGGCAGGAGGTATATTAGGCTGCTGTCACTTCAAGACCTGACACACGGATCCATTATACTGTAACACATGCATTTTCTTTCTCAACTGTTTATGTTCACTTGAAACATAACTGACTGTGTTTACATGAATACTAGACAAGCCTAGCATTTTGACATTATTTTGTGTGTATTTGGCTGTTTAAGCACAAAAAGTAGCGAAAAAGAACTGTTTAGTACTGAGAAGCGGCTTTATGTGTGTTCACTTTTGGTGTGAACACAAAATCTGTAAGAATGAGTAAAATTATGTGCAATATACGCAATCCCACACGGAAATTCAAGCCCTGTAACACCACCAATATTCATCCGGAGCAAATGAAATGAGAGAGTGAGGGGAGCGAGTTTGTGTGAGAGCACAAACTCTTATGAGAGAGCAAGAAAGCTCAGCTGGTATTGTGTATCTATTCTGCGGAAAATGAGTATTAGAAGCGATTTCAGATGTTTCAGTATCGATATGTATTGAAAAAATCTATATTTTTGACAACAATACATAGCACTTAGTTTATTATTTCACACTCCTTTTTAAAAGACTACAATTGAAAAATGTATATATTAAATTCAAGCCCCCCCAAAGTGGCTAGTATGAGTGAATGCATTACACGCCACTGCTGAAATCCACCCGCATTTGGCGGGTTGGCGGGCGTTAATGTCAAGCCTTGCTTCCACAAGGCACCAAAAAGTCATATCTAATGATCTAGAACAAATTCAAGTGAGCTTTAGTCATAACCAAGCAAATATTAATTGAATTTAATGCTTATTTCTGGCAATAAATTGAGTAAATTGAAGTACAAATTATAAATTGAAATAATTTAACACTGACATGTATGCATTTGACAGACGCTTTTGTCCAAAGTGACTTAGAATGCATTCAAGGTATTTCATCATATTTTCATATATTGCATTCCCTGGGAATCGAACCCATGATCTAGTGCCATTAGGAATTATTAAGCAAATAAGTGTTTTCTTGAATTGATTTATTCATTGCAGTCATTTTTATTCTTTCCACCAACAGCTGAACCAACAGCATGATTTGGGAATATTAAAAGCAGCATAAGATACATACTTTTCAAAATGCACTATATTAAATTACTATACCGGATTAGACCTGACTTTTAGCAAATATTGGATTCGGACATGCTTTAATGCTTTGTGTAAAGGCTGTTAAGGCATTTTCACCATTATGATGCAGCCAGGAAGATGTAGTTATAGCATCTACCAGCAGAAGCTAATGGGAAGGGTGCTAACTAAATCCTGACTCCCAAGCTCTTTAAAATTGGCAAAAGCCCAAAAGATATATAACAACAACAATAATGATAATAATAAACATTAACAAATATTATTAAATGCTGTAAAACACATATTGTTCATTAGTTAATGTGTTAGCTAACATGAACTAACAGTGTTAACAAATGAGACAAAGTGTTACCAATAATCTCGATAGCTTTCACTCTGGTCTTATATAGTTGTCATGATTTTCAGTGTAATTCTTCAACTTAACATTCCCACTCTAAACCATAGAAACACAAGTTCCTGGACAGATTACTCAATGACTGCTCTTCAAGGAAACAATGGAAAGCTAATTTTGACAACCTTAATCGTATCTCTGATAATGTTCTGTTTCTTTTGTCTATTATCCAGTATGACCAAACCCTCTTATGGAGGAGACATGAATACCTCATTCTAACTGAGACCGTCGAGTGGGCGCTGCATCATATTTGCATTCAGTTTCTGTCCGGGGTCCGTCAGAATTCAAAACATGCATATTTAGCATTTCATTTTCACTCTATCATCACATCCCACTTAATATCACGATGCTTCTCCCACCTGCTGAGTCCATCACTGGTACAATGAGAAATTAATGAGACGTTCCCAGTAAATGCTAGTTTGCAGCCCACGGCGAGTGTTGTCCTCCAGTGGTCGGAGATTCACACAACATGGAAGCCACCTTTATCATCAGTGGGATGTTCCTTGTCAATGGGACTACTTCAAAGACTAACTCGCTCTTTTCTACTCCGCACGACTAACTTGGAGAGGTAAAATGAGAGGAGCGATGCGTAAATGAAAGTCATTACGAACTCCAGATGCTACGGCGAGCTCTATTCTAAAAAAATGTCGAAAGTGTTTTGATTTTAGGCGGGTTACGGCTCTGAAACTGCTGCATTACCTTCCATTGGCAATCAGGAGTTGCATCAAACACACCACAGAGTATAGTGAAATAGAAAAATAAGTTTCAACAGAAAGAGGGATGTAGTAACAGAAAGAGGGAGAAGGAAAGAGAGATGTGCCATGCATGGACCCTTGACGTGGTCTTGCTAATCACAAGAGAGACACCACATGAAATATCATTACTAATTAATATAGTCTGTGTGGGTGTATTACACATAGTGTACGCATACATGTGCTCTACATAAACAGAAATAGATGTATTGTCTGAACGCAGTCAGTGGCCTTACTTTTGAAAGAAGGTAATGCATTTGTGAAAAGGAAAATTTCATTGACGTCATTTTATCATCAGATTGACGAGCAAGTACTGTGCCTCAGCGAGCCTCAATTAGAAATGACAGTTTTAGTTACTTCTTATGTAATTGACAAAGAATGATCTGTGAAGTCATGTCTTTCCAAGGATTAGTTTGAAATTCCTCAAAGGAACAGTATGTGGCTGAATGTTTGCATGTGCTTGTGTGCGTGAATATCTGAGTGTGTGATGCATTTGTAGTTAAAAAGCATTCTTGGCTGAAAGACACCCACTCGGCATCTCAGTGGAGGCTTATAATAACCTGCGATTCTGCATCCTCTCAGCTGGCTCATCAGAATTCTGCTCCTCTTCAGGGAAGCTTTAGATATTCCATATTAACAACCTAGATGGCTACCATTTTACTTAGCATTTATTTTGTCGTACCTTCTTGTGATAGAGACAAATATCAGAGGAGGATCATTGTCTAATTAATATAATGGTGTCCTTTAGCTCTTCAGCTATTATTTCTGTGTATTGGATCAATATGACTAGGAAAAACAACATTTCCTTTTGTATTAGTCTTTCTGGTAGATGAGAGGCAATTCAAGAAATAAATTAATTAATCAATGCACTTTCATTTGATGGAGCGGAACTTGCGTATAAACACTTATTGATGTATAACTGAACCTAAAACTATTTATTTCAAAGCAAATATGTATTTAAGTAGCTACTGGTTTTTAACTGAGGTAGCAAAAAGGATGCAAAATTGCAATTTGAATGTAAGGCATTAGAATTAAAATTCAAATAAACACAGTTTAAAGGATTAGTTCACTTTCAAATAAAAATTACCCCAAGCTTCACTCACCCTTAAGCCACCCTAGGTGTATATGACTTTCTTTTTTCAAAAGAACACAATCGTAGTTATATTAATAAATATCCTCATGCATCTAAGCTTTATAATGGCAGTGAACGGGACCAACGAGTATAAAGCTCAAGAAAGTGCTTCCATTCAAAGCAAAATGTATTCCACACAGCTCTGGTGGGTTAATAAAGGCCTTCTGAAGTGAAGCGATTTGTTTGTGTAAGAAAAAATCCATATTCAACAAGTTATAAAGTAAAATATCTAGCTTCCGCTAGACCGCCTTCCGTATTCAACGTAGGAAGAAAGCGTAACTGACAGTTAATCTTTTTCCATAAGTTGAATACGCAAGGTGTAGGATGTAGCGTAAGCATTTTGAACTGCGAGAGGCATTACACTTTCTTGGCAAGTTGGATACGGAAGGTGGTCTGGCGAAAGCTAGATATTTTGCTTTATAACTTGTTAAATATGGATATTTTTCTTACACAAATGTATTGCTTTGCTTCAGAAGGCCTTTATTAACCCCCTGGAGCCGTGTGGAGTACGTTTTGCTTTGGATGGATGCACTTTCTTGAGCTTTATACTCATTGTTCCCATTCACTGTCATTATAAAGCTTAGATGGGTCAAGATATTTATTAAAGGGATAGTTCACCCAAAAATGAAAAATTTGATGTTTATCTGCTTACCCACAGGGCATCCAAGATAAAGGTGACTTTGTTTCTTCAGTAGAACACAAATGATGATTTTTAACTCCAACCGCTGCCGTCTGTCAGTGGTATAATGCAAGTCAGCGGGAACTTGGACTATAAGAGTAAATAAAACACGACAGACAAATCCAAATGAAACCCTGCGGCTCGTGACGACACATGATGTCTTAAGACACGAAACGATCAGTTTGTGCGAGAAACCGAACAGTATTTATATCATTTTTTACCTCTAATACACCACTATGTCCAACTGCATTCAGCACTCGATTCGTAAGGTCTGATCGCGCTCTGACAGCGGAAGTGATGTCTAGCACTCATTGAAGTATATGCGCGAGACATCACTGCCGTGTCAGAGTGTGATCAGACCTCACTAAACGAGTGCTGAATGCAGTAAAAAAATCATCATTTGTGTTCGACTGAAGAAACAAAGTCACCTACATCTTGGATGCTCTGGGGGTAAGCAGATAAACATCAAATTTTCATTTTTGGGTGAGCTATCCCTTTAATATAACTCTGGTTGTGTTCGTCAGAAAGAAGAAAGTCATATACACCTAGGATGGCTTGAGGGTGAGTAAAGCTTGAGGTAATTTTCATTTGAAAGTGAACTAATCCTTTAAAAAGTTTCAAATAAATGCAGACACCAAACTTTTGATCTATTTATTTATTTATTATCTTTTTTTTTTATATTATGTATTTATTTGATACATTTTTTTATTTTATTTTGATTATATTTGAAAAATACATTAAAAATGTAATATTGTGGAATTTTATTATAATTTAAAATAACTGTTATCTATTTAAATATATGTAATTTATTCCTGTAATATAGAATTAGCATATTACNATTAGCATATTACGAAGATTTCTGAAGGATCATATGACACTGAAGACTAGAGTAATGGCTGCTGAAAATTCAGCTTTGCCAATACAGGGATAATTTACATTTTAAAATAAAAAGCAGTTATTTTAAATTATAATAATATTTTATAATATTACTGTTTCTGCTGGATTTTTGATCAAATAAATGCAACCTTGGTGAACGACTTCTTTCAAAAACATTTAAAAACGCCAACTTTTGACCAGGAGTGTATATTAATACATTTACCTTTATGGGTAGAAGAACACTTCCAGAATACATACCTGTGTTGAATTTCTTTGAATATATAATTCCTCTTCCTTTCATTCCAGTTCAAATTTCAATTTTACTTCCTGTGCAGTGTGACCAATTCAAATTCAGTCAGTTTTTCAATTCTGAATTTTGCACAGCCCTGTTACATTATAGTCAGATGTAGATCTCCAACTATACTCATAGCGCCAAAGGCGGCAGGCATCTTCACCTACGCCTCAGCCAATTAGAACTCTCCTGGCGCTTAAGTCAGAGCGCATAAAAAGGAAGTTAATGCAGACTCCCTTTCAGCCTGCGCACATTCACCTCACTCCATATTCAAGACATCGCTGTGCAAGTCTAATCCAAATCTGGCACTTGCGCTGAATGATCCATAGGCTTCTACTCCAAGCTGCTTGGCATGTCGGTGCAACAACACTGTTACCTTCCTAGAAAATCTCCATTGTTTGAATGCAAAATTCATGAGATCATTTCAGTAAAAAAAACAAAAGAAAAAAAAAACACTTATGTATGTAACTGGTTAATCAAAAATGTGTCCTGCATGATTCCCCAATGAGAGATTAGTAGTACGGCAGGTCAATTAACAGCCATCTCACGCGATACTACATTCATCTCAAATAATAACTATTTATTATCTTCAATCATTCAGTCACTCAGCTATTGTGCCTCTGTTTCAATAATAAAGGGGGTGACATTCATTATTGGATTTGACTATTCAGCTTGACACACAGACAAAGGGATTCGTCGAGCCTTGCTATTATCATATCTAACAAAAGCACATTGGCCTGAACGGGCAGTCCATTTTCAGGTTATTATGGCAGTTATTCACCAATTAGCAGTATGGACACTAACTGTATCCTCTCTTCATTGTACCTTTTCATTAAAAACATCTTGAGTTTTCAAGAGATTTCGTTTCGACCTTCTCCTCTTTTGTGAAACATTTGAGCAGTTTTTTGTATTTCCAGGAACATGGATGTGTTCCTTTTACATGTTTGTGCAACATCAGGTTTTTTTTGTTGTTTTTTTTGGTAGCAGTGAAAAGAGTAGGCAGTGTGAGTACTGACACTTTTCACAGGAAGTAAACACTGTACACAGGGTGGAAAATTAACTTGTTTTGTCTACAGTCACAGTGGCTGGTGATGTGCAACTTGCAAGCTTTAATTTAGGGGGCTCAAAGTCAGTCACTACAACCAAAAAAATTAAAATTCTGGTTAATTTTCATATATAGGACAGTGCACATATTGTGAATAATATGCAGGTTGTTGCATGTTTGCTTAAAAATAGTGCTGGGCTGATAATTTTAGCTGATTTTCAAAATGATTTCTGAAGCTGTTGACAACACATATCTTGTATTTTGATCATTAAGAGCATTAAGGACATTATCATCATTAGCTTACATAGCCGTTGGTGATGAAAGAATGAAATACCGCCGCTTTAAATGTTACATTAGCACATATTGGACTAAACTGCAAATAGGACTATTTCTGTGATCACAAACTAATGCTGCTAGCCATCCTTAATGCAAGGATTATGAGAGGCTCTTTATTAAGGCTAAACCTATTAGCTTTACACCTATAATATATTGTGCAGCAATTGCTTGAGCTTATTTCATATCCACACAATATGAGCCGCAACTTAAAACACTTTTACTTTCTGTGTCCGTTTTTTAAGGCTCTTCTTATTTATTATCTTCCCTCCGCTGTGCTGTATATCTAGTTAGGACTCAGAATATAGGTTAAATTTATTCTTCAGGGGCCGCTCGCCTTCATTTCTGTCTCTACATCAACAAGGAATCGCTAGGGAGCCACGGATTAGGGGCTGTTCACACCAAAACATGATGTTAAGATCAGCTGCTTTGCAGCAGTGCATGAAATGGAGGGTGTCCTTTTGTTGCTGGGCAACCGGAAGAAACAAGCATTTTTTTATTCCTTTCCCCCAGAATCTTGTGTGATCTGTTCCTATAATCTCCCACTAAAGATATTTTAATGAACAGCTTGATTGCAGAGTTTGCTTGCAAATAGAAGCTTGCAAAGTACAGGTTTGTAGATCTTTACTCTGGGAGTGAATAGGCTATAAAAAGCTACTGTACTGTACTGCACTACTATAAGTGTTTTAGTATTATGTTGTATATTACATTGAAAAAAACATTCTAAAAGGTTGTGAAAGGTTTTGAAAAGTTTAGCCTTGAGATTGATTTTCATAACACTGCTTCTTGAAGCTTTGGAGCTTTACAAATCAAATCAGTGGATCGGAGCGCCAAAGTCATGTGATTTCAGCAGTTTGGCGGTTTGATGCGCGATCCACTATATATTGTTAAAAAATAGATATTGTTTTTTTTTGGCACACAAAATATATTCTCGTCGCTTCATAATATTAAGGTAGAACCACTGAACTCATATGAACTTATTTAAATATGTTTTTAGTACCTTTATGGATCTTGAGAGAGGAAGTACCATTGCTGTCTGCATGCCTCTCTGAGCCATCGGATTTAATCAAAAATATCTTAATTTGTGTTCTGAAGATGAACAAAGGTCTTACGGGTGTAGAACGACATGAGGGTGAGTAATTAATGACATTATTTAAATTTTTGGGTGAACTAACCCTTTTTGGTTTAACCACTGTAGTCACGTTGACATCAATTACAGAAATATCTTAAATCCCAGAAGGTAGATGTTATTAAAGCATTCTCCTTCCATTTTACCACATTTTGTTTTTCTTTACCACAGTTAGCTTTATTCTTACTCTTTTCTTAAACTGTACAGCACTTTGGGTTAATTCCTTTTTTTTTATCTGCTTTTTAAATACACTTTATAGAAAATACAGTGAAACAAATAATAAAAATGCGACTGACTGGAGTGTAGCATTTGAAGCTTCATTGAATTTGAGTCATGTTTTATATCTGCGGTTTCTGAGATGCCAAACAAGTAATATAACATTTTTCATAGAGGACAGTTGGAGCTTATCAACATATCAAAATATTTCAGGCTATTAAAACAGCCTTTAAGTCTCCCAGACCTCAAATAGAAAAAGAGGATTCACTTTGTCATTTGAGCACTGATTGAGAAAAGACCATTATTTTAGAAACTAAACTGCATATGAGCCAAAGTCAGAATGAAAATGCTCTTTATTGAAAACAACTGAATCCAGAGCACTTATTAGCATCAAATTTTGGCATGAACAGCCAAAATTTAAAAGCATGCTTTAAGTGAAAGTGTTGCAGTCTTATGTGTTGAATACTGATTATTTTATGACTGTCATTTTTTTTAACAAAATGAGTTAAAATGTAAAACCAAACTCTATCCATTTTTTAAAAAATTATTATTATAGTCTGTCACTTTAAGTGACAAGACTATAATACATTGCACTAAAAAGTGCAAGGATGTTGCTGCCTATGTGTGGTTCAGATACCTCTCAGATTTCATTAAAAATATCTTAATTTGTGTCCTGAAGATGAACGAAGGTCTTAGGGGTTTGGAATGACATGAGGGTGAGTACTTAATGGCAGAAATTTCATTTTTGGGTGAACTAACCCTTTAAGTCAAATATTAAGCAATGTACCTTTTTGGTTCTTGCTTGTAACGTGCTGTTATCCAGTTCTAGCCATCAATATTCTAGTCATCAAACAACGTGTCATTCAGTAGTACTTTACAGAACTTTGTGCTTTTATTCAGTCATCTTACATCTTTTTGCCAAAAAGAGTGTCACTGAAAGATGTTAGAAATAAGGGCTGTGTATTTATCATCAAATTCATATTAACTGCTAGCTAATGGCTTTCGATAGCAGGGGGAGGAGTTTGTTTTTGTTTTTGGCAGACTGCTTTGACATCGCTGTTATCTGAAGTAATTTATTGGCCTCTCTGCATCTTGCTGCTGGCCACCAGATCCTCTCAATCAAAGTCATTTGAGGATGGATAGTTGAAAGTGTGATGGCTTGGCAGACTTTCCATCAGAGCTTTTCTCTCCAACTGAGCATTGATTAGAAATACAAAACACTGTCTGCTTGTCATTGTTGATATGCTTTTCGAAATTATTTGACAGCGAGGGCCAAAACAAATTTTAAGACTTGGATCAGTCAAATTTAGTTTCTAATCCATTACCAAAAGAGAGAAGTCAGAGATGAGACTCTATATTGATATCTAAAATAATATAGAGTTGATACTGATTTCAAAACTAAACTGATTGCAAAGGTTATTGGCATAGCATGTTTTACCAATTCTTTGATTCCAGAAGAATTCTTTAAATATTATTATAAACATTATAATGATATTTAAAGGGGATAGGTCACCCACCAAAAAAGAAAAGTTTGGCATTAGCTCTCCCTTATGCTGTTTTAAATATGTATGATGGTCTTTCTTCTGTGGAACACAAAATAAGATGTATATAAAAAATGTTTTTATGCTCTGAAATCCAGTGGGGTCCAGTATAGTTTTGGACTCCATAGACTTTCATATTGACAAAAAACAGTTGAGACATTCTTCAGAATATCTTCTTTTGTGTCATCCAGGTTTGAATTCAGGTTTGAAGTAGGGCTGCACGATTTATTGCACAATACAAAAAATTATATTGAACTTAAACGCGATTATCGCTTAAACGTGATTCTTCTGCGATAATTTTTTTATGCGCAGCTTGTCAATGAAGTATGGCTCCAAATGCTAATCCATCTGAAAGCACTGTGAGTTTGAATCGCTTAACTTGTACATTTGAAAAAGCAACACGCGTCAATTTTTCCAGACATGAGAAGCATTTATTAACATCTTGTCCAACAAAAGACAACATTTAATAACATGTTTTTACTCCAGGTTTGAAATGACACACAGGCGAATAAATGCTGGCAGTTTTCATTTTTGGGTAATCTTTCCATTTAGATTTCCTTTTTTTAACTGTGCCTCTCTGTACACTTCCTGTTGTAAGTCACTATCTCTTTAATTAATCTGTTTCACATTGCTCTAGGCATTATGACAAGAAGTTGCCAGTCAGAGAGATATGTTGTATGCAAGGCCGAGGACATAAATTGAAATGTTGCTCCGCTGACATTGTTATAATGATACAACACTGCGGGAAATGGAGGGTGGATATGTCACTGCCCCTCTAGTGATTCTCACATCTCTGATGTCGGCCCATGACTGATTTCATACCACAAAAGTCTTGATAATTCCGGTAATAGCTAAAGACGGCCAATTAAGGGGACTACAGTGCTGTTGCATTTACTGTATTTCCTGTAAGTAGTTTTCATAAGTCATTCTCTAGTCAGTAAGCAATAAATACAAAGCCCATTGGCATATGCATCGCTGTACTAAATGTGAATGCCTTTGCTGAGTCAACATGTGCATGGTTAATTATATAACAAATTTTCAGCAAAGCTAGTATGTGATATAGAGATGAAGCGAGTCAGCTTTATGGAGCCAGCAATCTTGACAGAGGAGCGAGTCTGCTGCAGGTGAATCTGCTGACATGCTATAGATAAGAGTAATGAAACGATTGCTTCAGGTGGAGAGTTCACTGCTTCGATTTCCTGAAGCATATGAGGCATGTGTTTCTTTGTATAATTGTACAATATAACATTAGGGTCTAGTTGGTCCTGCCAGCTGTTTAGACACAACACAAAGCAACTTTGAGCAGTAACTATTGAAAACTTTAGACTATAGAAGGATGCACACTTCTATAATTGTTTAGATTACCATCTTGCAGCTCTTGAGTCAAGCGAGTGACTGTTTACCTGTTTATTAAAAATTTCAGTCCTCTTTGCACATTTCTGGATAAATTGAAAATCACAATTTTTTTTGTTTCAAACAGAGATCACGATTCTCCAACAATTCTGAACAGGCAACTAAACAAAATAACATGTAATTTACTAGAGGTTCTGACAGAATGTTAATTGCCGTAGTCTATTTAAAATATTTAATTAATTTGAATGAATCATTTAAAAAAATCTCTTTAAATGAATAATTCAATGACTCACTCATAAATACTTTATCCCAGTACTTCTGTGATCATTTAAATATTTGTGACAGAAATAATGATACGGTGTGGTTGAAAAGACTGTTTGCAAAACTGTTTCATAACTGCTCTCTCTGGGTCAGCAGCAGCGCCAAACACATATCTGAATGTTCTGCTGTGATTTTGTCAAAGGTTTAATAGACACAGGCGAATTGTTGTCATTTAGGAATGAGATTGTGTGGGTGTTTGAATCAAGATCGCAGTCTTTTAACGATTAATCGTACAACCCAAATTCTGGAAATGTTGGGACGTTTTTAAAATTTGAATAAAATAAAATCTAAAAGACTTTCAAATCACATGAGCCAATATTTTATTCACAGTAGAACATAGATAAATTTTTAAACTGAAAAATTTTACAATTTTATGCACAAAATTAGCTCATTTTAAATTTGATGCATGCTACGGGTCTCAAAATAGTTGGGACGGGGGCATGTTTACCATGGTGTAGCATCTCCTCTTCTTTTCAAAAGTGTGAAGATGTCTGGCCATCGAGGTTATGAGTATCTGGAGTTTTTGTGTTGAAATTTGGTCCCATTCTTGCCTGATATAGGTTTCCAGCTACTGAAGAGTTTGTGGTTGTCTTTGACAAATTTTTCGTTTAATGATGCGCCGAATGTTCTCTATATGTGAAAGATCTGGACTGCAGGCAGGCCAATTCAGCACCCAGACTCTTCTACGACGAAGCCGTGCTGTTGTAATAACTGCAGTATGTGGTTTTGCATTGTCCTGCTGAAATACAGAAGGCCTTCCCTGAAATAGACGTCGTCTGGAGGGGAGCATATGTTGCTCTAAAACCTTTATATACCTTTCAGCATTCATAGTACCTTCCAAATCATGCAAGCTGCCCAAACCGTATACACTTATGCACCCCCATACCATCAGAGATGCTGGCTTTTGAACTGAACGCTGATAACACGCTGGAAGGTCTCCCTCCTTTGTAGCCAGGAGGACACGGCGTCCGTGATTTCCAACAAGAATGTCAAATTTGGACTCGTCTGACCATAGAACACTTTTCCACTTTGAAACAGTCCATTTTAAATGAGCCTTGGCCCACAGGACACGACGACACTTCTGGACCATGTTCATATATGGCTTCCTTTTTGCATGATAGAGCTTTAGTTGGCATCTGCAGATGGCGCGGCGGATTGTGTTTACCGACAGTGGTTTCTGGAAGTATTCCTGGGCCCATTTAGTAATGTCATTGACACAATCATGACAATGAGTTATGCAGTGTCGTCTGAGGGCCCGAAGACCACGGGCATCCAAGTAAGGTCTTCGGCCTTGTCCCTTACGCACAGAGATTTCTCCAGTTTCTCCGAATCTTTTGATGATGTTATGCACTGTAGATGATGAGATTTGCAAAGCCGTTGCAATTCCACGTTGATGAACATTGTTTTTAAAGTATTCCACAATCTTTTTATGCACTCTTTCATAGCTCTGCCCATCTTTACTTCTTAGAGAATTTGCCTCTCTAAGACATCCCTTTTATAACTAATCATGTTACAGACCTGATATCAATTAACTTAATTAGTTGCTAGATGTTCTCCCAACTGGATCTTTTCAAAATTTCTTGCTTTTTCAGCCATTTGTTGCCCCCATGCCCCCCTGTAGCAGGCATCACATTTGAAATGAGCTCATTTAGTGGATAAAAGTGTAAAATTTCTCAGTTTAAACATTTATGTTATCTATGTTCTGTTGTAAATAAAATATTGGCTCATGTGATTTGAAAGTCTCTAGTTTTCATTTTAATCAAATTTAAAAAGAATGTCCCAACATTTCTGGAATTCGGGTTATACAACTCTTATACAGTTTCTAGCTGCACTACTTGTTTTATGCTAATACTGACATGTATAACGGCAATCAACTGAACTGTTGTTCTTACAAACAGCCTTTGTAGTTTCAATTTAGCTAAAATACTTTTGTATATTTGCAATCATAAGGCAGATGTAATCAACATATTTTATCAAACTTATTAAAGATGCAAAGGTTATGCCAGTCTTTTGCAGTGATGACTAAGCAGGTGTGTATTTTGATTGCAGAACGAAGGGTGAGAGAAAATGGGGGAGGAGACCACAAACACATTCTCTGTTTTGTTCTCTCTTACATCAGGAACAATTTGCTATGCCTAATTACCCCCACTTGCATAAAGAGGGGGGAAATTTGCATAGCTGTCGGGTACCCTCCCATCACGAGGATTTAGCCCAACTCCTCAATGCAGACACTGTTCTGATCATTTCTCGTGGTATTGTGAAGAGGTATCTGGGGATGTTAAACAAGGCAGTCAGTTAACACCTGGATGCTGGATTTGTTGTTTCAATTTGTGTTTTGTTACAGTACATTACAGCCAGCAGCTAAGTGGACTGTATTTTCTCCCAAATAATTGAATCAGCTGTTTTGATCTGTAGAATTTTTACCAGTGACTTGTATTTATGACTGTATAAAAGTTTATATTCCGAAAAATTCTTTGACCTGTCATGGAAACCTTTCACTCAACAGATACAATAGGGTTTTGATTATCTTGGTGATGGTTTATTTCTGACTGTACATTATACCACTGCTACGTCCTAAATAAATGAATGGATATGAAATAGAAACATTACACAGTGGGCCCTATCATACAGTCTGCGCAATTCGACGGCAGGCGTGATGCAAGTTTTTTGCTAGTTTCAGCCTGTAATCATTTTCATGTCCAGTGCCCACGTTGTTTAAATAGCAAATGCACTCACGCCCATCTGTTCGCACATGGACGTGATGGTCTGAAAACGAGGTGTGTTGAGGTGCATTGTTGCTATTTTGAGGCAACTGAAAACAACTGCGCAATTGACCAACAAAAACCTGGTCTAAAGTATATATATATATAATATATTTAATATTATTATTATTATTATTTAGAAGGCGCGTTAGTAATATGCGCCTATAGGCAGGTGCACAACGTGCGTACCTTCTGCTTGTTACACACAGGGATGCACAGCGGCACACAAACATGCCAAATATTAAAATTAAAAGGATTACAACGCTGTAACCTCACACACGAGCAGATCTGTTTCCTCTCTGGAGAAGTGTTCAGTCTTTCCGCTTGCAAATTCCATGTAAATAGCAATCCGCCATGGTGGCACCTGGCTTTTAAAGGGAATGGGAGATTCTGATTGGTTTATTGCATGTTACGCACAAAACACACCCATAACTCATTAAGAAACTTTTTTTCCGTTGTTAGGCCTACTAGCAAAAGTGGATTCAGACACACCCAAAGTGCACTTGTGCCATGCGCTTAGATCGTTAAAATAGGGCCCGGTGTTGGAAATTGGTTGCCAGGAACAGTCCCTGATTATGATTATGATTATGATCCAGCCTATTGGGTTCTATACATTAACCCAATTGCTGGGTTGATTTTTGACAAACAACCAAACAACCTGATATTGAAGGTTATTCATTTTAAATAATAATATGAATGCACTCTATAATCTGTTAAGGGCAGTTCATATAAAATACAATTTATTCAATGTCAAGTACATTTTAATCAATGGCAGGTCAGTCTTTGACAATCATAAAATTCACAAAAAATATTTAGATAAGGTTGCATCTAGTGCTGCAACGACGCGTTGACGCCATCGATTACGTCGACTACGAAAATACGTCGACGTGCGTGAAATGCGTCGACGTGTCACACTGTTTACATATATCTCGCGTAATGGCGGCTCTTGCTCCTGGGAATGGAGAAAGTTTCATTCTATCACAAAAACCTAGCCCACGATTATCAAAAGTATGGGAACACTTTAAACAGAGGCCAAATAAAATGGTCCTTTGTTCCGTTTGCAAAACCGAAATGGCGTACCACTGCAGCACAACTGCGATGCACGAGCACTAGGGGTGTGACGCGAGATTAAAATGTGACGAGATTTCTCGTCGAGGCAAAAAGTAGTCTTGTGATATTGCCATGACAGGGTGGTTAGGATTATTAGGAAAGAATATGCCAGCGCTACGCTTACATTACACCTCCACTGTCGTTTTGCTTTTGTATTTAAATAAAAAAAACATTTAATTCAGTTGGATAACGGTCGCCGACGCTCCATATTCACAGAGAACGCGCGATCGCGAAACGCGGGATTTCAATACCCCGCATTTTGAAAGCGGCTCCTTGATGAATACAGATACCTCTCAATATGAAAGCTATTTTAGGCTGGGCAGTGTAGTTGTAACCATCTCTTAGCTCTGTATCAAAGAAAAAATTGGTCTTATTTGCACTTTGAATATTGAGAGAGTGCGATTATGGTTGCACTTATTGTAAAGTGTTACCATATAAACGAATAAAAGTTCTCTCTTAATCTTATTAAGCACAAACAATAAGGTTTAATTTGTTAACATTAGTTAATGCACTGTGAACTATCATGAACTAACAATGAATGACTATTTTTATTAACTAACATTAACAAAGATTAATAAATACTGTAGCAAATATATTGCTCATTGTTGATGTTGGTTAATATATTAATGTTAATAAATGAGACCTTATTTTAAAGTGTTACCATTTTTATTTATACTATTTTTATTTCTGTGATCAGTTTGTGGATACAGAAGAGAAGTCAATCAGTTGAATTTGTGTCAAAACCTTTTACTGTGCTTGAGTATTGTTGTCTTTTACTGCATATGATAATTCATACTCAGAAAGTAGAACTGAAATGACATTCATTACAAGATGATTAGTTAAAACATTTCAAATAGACCTGCAGAATATTTTTTCTAGTCATGTATTTCGCCATTGAGGATTTCTTAAAAATAGTGGTTGTTAGAAGTTGTTTATGCACACGTAGACTTAAAATTAAGTAGTGTACGTGAACATATAGATAAATAGGCTACTAGTGCATTTTTGTTTACTTTTGGCACAAGCCAATTAAATAAAACATAATCATAAGTACGTGATTAATAACGAATTATTTCATTAGTTAAAAATAGTTAAAAATTTTCTGTATTTCATAATAAAATGACAAATTAACTACACTCTCTGAAATACAATTAATATTGTAATCAAAGTACATTTACATTTATGCATTTGGCAAACGCTTTTATCCAAAGGGACTTACATTGCATTATACTATACATTTGTATCGGAGTATGTGCAATCCCTGGGATCGAACCCATGACCTTGGCATTGCTAGTGCCATGCTCTAACCACTGAGCTACAGGAAAGCTGCTTTCCTGTAGAAATCTTGTAGTAATCATATTAAACGTAATTAATCACATTCAGTTCATTTGAAATACAGTACAGTTTATATATTGTTAGCATTCATAGATTTCATGTTTAAATTTGTTCCTAATGTTAATTATTGTGTTTGTTTTTTCTCAGGAAGAGGCAAAGCTGTGTACAAGATTTCTTTCATAAAAAGGATGTCATTGTTTGCACGCCCCAGATGGCCGTTACACTTACCGATAGCATACTCAACATGATGTATACTGTAAAAACTTCAACCACATTGAAGTATTTTTTGGAAAAAATTTAATAAAATTTGAAATATTATATTAGAAGTTGTACTTATAATTTTTTTGTAAAGTTATCCAAAGGATTCATTAGCAAATCAAAAAAAGAACACTAGATTAATAAAAAAATAATAATAAAAATAATCGGTAGAGTAGTCGACTAATCGAAAAAATAATTGTTAGATTAGTCGACAGAAAAAATAATCGTTAGTTGCAGCTCTAGTTGCATTGTGTCTGATACCTTTTCTAAATGTTTTTAAATAGTTTTTTATTCTAGCTGGTCATGGCACTCATGTGGCGGGAGGCGAAACTTTCACAAAGTGATGCAAGTGTATATATGCTGCATTTGTAGAAGGCTAGCCATCCATGCAAAAGAAGGTATAATGTGAAACTACAGAATTTTCCTGCTTCTACAATAATAATTTTATAGGAAAACAATTTAATTCAAACCTTAATTTTATTCAGGAAGACTCCCCTCAGAAAGTTTTCTTTCAGAACAGAACACAAAATAGCTGTTTACCAAGTGTTAACCGGTTTTGACACTTTTTTTTTTTTTTGAGTGTAGGTATCAATGAAGTCTTCGACTACTGTCTAATTAGTACTTGAGGACGAAGAAGAGCCAGTGAAACACAAACATGTACTTGTTGTCCATTTAAGAGACATTTTCAATTGAATGAAATGTGAATGACCAGTAAATGCACAGCATTTGATCCAAAGATACAATCAGAGATGGAAATCTTGCTCAATTTGGACATTTCAAAACAAATCTAGTCTATGTTGATTGATTTTTTTTCCATTAGCTTTAATTGTGAGGCTCAAGCCACATACATTAAAGTCATTCCATTACCACAGCCGACATCAATCAAGTGGCGAGCTGCTTTGCAGATGTAGCCGTGAAAAGTGCTCACATACATTTGCCTTCCAGAGAGATACATTGCCTATCCAATTAACCTCTCTGGCACAACATGTGTATCATTCTCATTGCGGTTACTTTAACTCATTTGAGGCTCAGTGCTCAAGTACTCTCAGAATTCAAATATATTATTAAAAAGGGAAAGAAGTTCTTCAAAAATTATTAAAATCTTGCACCATATCATGAAGTTGGTTACTTATAATAGAAATATAAGAGGAAGTATTTTGTGATACTATAACAAGATTAGGCAACCAGAATTTGGTGACCGATATTATTCCATGCAAACTAATAAATAAAATAAATATTGTGTGTTTGTAATGCTGTAGAATGAATGAAATCCAGATTTCTAGTAATTCACAGCATAAAAAATTAATAAATAAGTAGTTTACCCAGAAAAAATTTATTTAGACCGAGAGCATATCTCACATTCTCCCCAGGGACATTATTTGCCATTAGTAGTTTTTGCTTTGAAAAATGCCTTGGACTACCTTGAGACCAAATTACAATATGAAGATAATGACACTTAAAACCCTCCCTTCTTGCTTTTTAGAGATTCATTACTGTATGCAAATGACCGCACACACACAGGCAAAGTGTGGGGTGGATTGATGGACTCTGGTTCTATTAGTCATTTCACTGGTTAATTATGATGAAATAAGGTCCACAGCCCAAGTTGAACTGTGGAGCCTTGGTCCCTCCTACTTTTTTCACAGCATGACTGATTTTTCACTCTCTTCAGCGATCACATCATAATTATCAGTTACACAGTGTTAGTTGGCATCTGTAACACAGACTGTGTTTTTGGTCTGCAATATTTGTCATAAGGGATAGTGGAGAATTTGCTTAAATTAAATTCCGATGTTATTTGCGCCAAGTTTTGAGGTGAAGATTAAATTTATAATGAGCCTAATTTACATAAAGAGGTGTGTTTGTGGTGAAACCACTGGTGAAGATAATGACAGTGATTTAATTTAAATACATTGAGGTACTTTTACATTACATACTTTTAGTGCCTGGTGAATAAAATGCAGGTTTTTGTGCTGCATTTTGTGCATAGAATGTGATAAATATTACAGCACTAGTCGTAGTCAGACCTGTGAGCGGATAGGGGGAAGAACGGGGAGTGGGTGGGTGGCTGGAATTCGCATTATATTGATTTAAAGATTAAGGCTTTATGTATCCGTAGTGTGTAAGTGCCTCAGTCTGGTTATTTCACTGTAGTTGGTTTATTGTGAGTGTCAGTCTACAGGTAACCTTTAAGATATTTTCTCCAGTTAATGGTTGTCATTTAGGTTCATTGAAAGGTCAACATGATACAGATGATGACTTAATTTTGTTGACCTTTGAAAATGGTCAGATTTGTTCAGAAATGTGTGTGTAAGGGGAGAGAGACCATGCTATAGCATTCCATGAATGCCAAGAGCTCTTTGAATGTGACAGAAGATTTATTGGAGTAATATCACTGGTCCATTAGCACCAGCACACCACGAAAGAAATGGCCAGATCATTACTCCCATAGTTTAAAAACTACAATAAATTGATGAATTAATGTAGGTCACAGTTTGCTAAACCACTGAAATTGTATTTCCTTCAGTGGGAAAAAAAAGAAAAACACTCAAAATGATAAACTAAAACATCTACACAAGAAACTAATCTCTGCTGGAAATGAAATTAATATTCAGAACAGATATAGATATATTCTGTATTGTAGAACCGTCTAAAGCTGTTTGACTGTAGGAACATTACAAAGTTCTTTTGAAAATACACTGACGAAATAAACCATGAAATTGACTTGAGCAATATCATAATGCTTTGTGTTTTCAATAGAAAATGAATCGACTGTCAGGCGCTGTCAGATCCAACAAGATCCGCCTCTGACACTTCAGAGTGTAAAGCGGCACTTTCACACTCTATGATCAAGTTGTCTGACATTTGCCTGCATAAATCAAGTCTCTTTTCTTTGACTTCCTGTCACATACACTCATGTATTTGTCCCTTGTGTGTCATCCTGACCTTTTGTTTCCTGAAGGTGGGCGGCAAGAGTCATAACTGTTACGTAGTGAGTTGTCACTCAGTATGTGTAGACGTGGGAATGAATGGCGTAGAGGTCTAACCCATAAACATCCAGGCAGATCTTATTATGGCAGATGCACTTTGAGGGGCTAATCGTTGGGTTATTATAGTATTATGGATGAAGCGCACATGTTTTCTTATCAAAGGCCATTCTGCTGTGGCACTCTGGGATCGGAGATGCCCTTTGTGCTCAAGAAATGTGCATCTGTATCCATGACAGTTGTCAAAGTAACAAAATTGAGCAATTTTGAAAAAGACTATGATATGCCATTATTTTAGTTCAATTTCCTGCCTATTCATAATGTCTTCCTGTCTTCAAACATTGTGCTTGTTGTATTTATACACGCTGTGTTTACCTACAGCATATATAGTAGTCAACATTTAAAGTGGATCAAAACCTTTCATCAAAGTTGTCCTAAAACCTTCTTCTTAGGACAACTTAGTTCTTAGGACAACTTGGGATGAACTTTTTTGATCCACTTCAAATGTTGACTACTATATATGCTGTAGGTAATCACAGCGTGCTGATATACAGCCATATCGCATGGCTACGAGTGTGATATTGCATTTATACAATAATTTGATGGCACAAGTGTGTAAATAAATCAGAAAACCCTCTTTTTTTAAGGAACTACTTCCTTCCGCCATGGATTCAAAACTCAAGTTGACAGTTTAACACTTGAGCTCAAGCCTCTGTTACTATTTCTAAAATGTCACTTTAGAACTAGTAATGAAGGAACATTGAGTCGCTTCATTGAAGCTTACTGAGAGCCGTGCGATATTTCCCCAGTATCAGCACTCAAACTTTTCACCTTTTGTTTCTCTCCGCTTGCAGCGACTGTCATGGCGATCGAAATCCGCCATATTTTTTTTTTAAATACTACCGTTATGTTGCGAAATGTAGTTTAAAGAGTTTTTTAGGCAAGAATATTTAGACCTCAAATATGTGAATCATATATAAACATATTGACTTTTTTACTATTTGTTTTGACGCTTTCACAGATGCAAGCTCCAGGCCATCAGCGGCCATTCAGCGCTCATGTACCTGCAGAGAACAGCTTCATCTCAGCCAGTCCTTTCTGGTATTTGCCACTGGCTCCAGTGGTTAAAATTATAATTAATTTGGTGTATATCAAACGGGCAGTCTACACCTTATTAATCTATTACTTGTTCCACAGCAAAATGGGTTAAGGGGAAAATTAAATTTCATAACTTTATATTTAGGCTATATTTTAACTTAAATCCTGTGTGGTCTCTTTCCTCAGCAGACATTCAAACAGATTTTTTTTATATATTGAATGTCCGCTGAGGAAAGCAAAAGCTTTGTCTTTGACCTTTTAAAAGTTGAGGGGATTTCCCACAGTGCTAAAACAACTTCCTTGTTCTGACTCACTCATAAAGAGAGTCTTTGCCGCCATCTAATGGTGTAATAATGTAACTTTCATTGATACTATTGACAGACCCTTTCTCAATACCTAATATGGCATATTATTTATATAAAATAAATAATATTTATTGAACAAAAATATTTTATTTATCAACAATAGTCAATTAGCCATTATAAAAGACATAAACACAAGCAAACAATAAACACAATCAAATAAATAAAAATACAAGCATACAATTCAGTCAAAGTTAAAGTTAAATATAGCCTAAATATAAAGTTATGAAACTTACTTTTCCCCTTAACCCAAATCAAATTATATCTCATTTAACCACTATCTACATAAGTGTCAGCGGCAAATTCCTGAAGGACTGGCCGAGATTAAGCTGTTCTAAATAACTACATTCTTGCCTAAAAAAACGCTTAAAACTACATTTAGTGACATAACAACAGTATTATTTATAGAAAAAATATGGTGGATTTGCTCGACCGCCATGACAGTCTCATATCTGTGGTGCATATCTTATGATCTATTGTTGTAAGAATACAAATCTGAGAATACACATTTTTTCAGTCAACAGTAATGTAGAATACCCAGAGTGTGTGGAAATGCTACTGTGATTGCATACAGGCCAATATGAGTTTTATATGACACCCACAGCTCAGATGTCCTTTAAAGCTGCTCTTTGAACTCTCAGCACTATGGTGCAGTGACACCTATGTTTTGCAACAACTATGTTTTGCAACCAAACCTTACAAATGACTGCTCAGAAAGACCCTCTTTGTACAAAACAATCTGCTCACCTGACTTAAATGGGAAAAGCTGAACTCCCCTGAGGGATTCCGTTCAAACTTAAGCAGAACTACATTGGCTTCAGAGATGAGAATGAAATAGGCATGCTTGCAAGAACACCTTTTCATAGCAAAAATAATCATTTTAAATTTACTCTTCTGAATATCAGGGTGACACACAGCTTAGATAGAGAAAGCAATTCAGAATATAATTTTAACTCATGTTGCTCAGTTACTGACCAGACTTTGAGACTCATTTTTGGCAGACCTTGTACATCTAATGCCGTGGACAGTGATTGACTATAAGATCTGGAGGGATGCGTACTGTAAGAAACTGATGGATTTTTGCTGGCCATATAATGGAAAATAACAATCTGAAGTTGTTACTTGTCATTGGTGCCCTGCTGGCAGTCCTGGTTATTGGGGCTGGCTGCTGGACCCTCTGTGGCTGCTCCATGGGTGGGCTCAGCAGTAGCATATGGTCAGCAGGCTGTTGTACCCACACACAGGTTTCTCTTTCTGGCTCTGGCCTGTACATCCAAAAGCTTTTATTTCCATCTTCTAATAAGATTGTCTTAATTAGTCCTAACAGATATAGCTGACCTGAAGGATATTTTCATTTATTCATTATTTAGTATTTGCTATGGAACAGACTGCTCTATTCTATTCAGTTCATTAACACAGCTCGCACAGCCTCAACTCGAGGAGAAATCTAAACAAATGAGCACAGCACACACAAAGAAACTCAAATTCAAAATGTGGAGTTTTTATATTTATAACATACTATACAACATCACAGGACCAAGAGTGCTGTTTTCCTGAATACCATCACGATTTAAATTGTGACACTGATTTAACACAACAGTTAAATAAACAAGCAAGTCACTTATAACACAAATAGTTCCAAACAAAGATTACAGCAGAACCATAGCTCATCTCACAGCAACACTCAACCGTGTTTTCATCACTGAGTGATTCTGCGTTTTGAAAGAATTGGTTGAGTCAAAGATTCAATGACCTCTTCATAAACAACTTTGACCCTGTCCCAAATGGCACACTTCATATGCACTTTCGGTCTTGTGGACTTACAATGGCTGTCGCGTGCACATGTCCGTTAAGTCCATGAGACCGTAGGGTGTCCCATTTATCATTTTAGGTTTTGCGAGTGCCCCCTTTGCGGTCGCTATGCACCCTCGATAAGCACTTTTGCCGAGCCTTTATGTCACAAAAGTGCAGACTCGTAGAAAGACTGCAAGTGTTTAGGGTGCCATTTGGAACAGGGTCTGCCTCACTCAGAATGAATCTGCTGTTTGAATGAATCTTTTGAATGAATGACTCAATGACTCACTCATTAAGACGGTCACCTGCCGCCACCTACTGTCGGTTTAGTTTCATGTTTAAAAGCATCATTCTTTACAACATTTCTAATTTGCAAAAAAAATATTTAAAACAATCTCATAATATAATTTAATGCAGTTGTAATTTTTCAGTGTAAATGATTTAATTTGATTGGTAACAGCCCCAAAGTGTCTTATTATTCTAATTGAATTTATTGATCATTTATTGATTGAATATTATCAATGTTGAAAACAGTTGTGTTTCTTAATATTTTTGATATTTTTATACATGTTTCTCTGGATTCTTTGATGAATACAATGTTCAAAATAACAGCATTTATTTGAAATAGAAAGTTGTTTTAGCAATGTAAAAGTCTTGACATAAATACATTGTCTGTTAAAACAACAATCTCAAACATCTTACCTTTAGAACAACCTTCCTTTCTTAAATACGGTGCCTTAAAATGCTGTCTGTGTAGGCGGCTGAGCATTTGTCAAAAAACTTTACATTTGTGTATGTATGTATGTTGAATTGAAACATGCATCAAAAGGCATTTGAATTGTTTAGTTTTACTGTTTAAGTTTAATTTATATTACACATGACACTATTCCAGTGAACATACCTAGTGATTTACACTGAGCTTACAGTACAGTCTTTTAGGGGAGTGCGTTTAGACAGGCTGTCACCACTCTAGTTTTAATTAGGACTAATGAGCCATATTATACTAATTAGATATGCTTAGACATGCAATAAGAGTTCCTTTGTTGATCAATGGGCTGGTGAAGTCATTATAAGAACCTTGAGGCACAAGTGTCCAACATGTTTTTTTTTTTTTAAAGGATACTTAAGGGACTAATCAGTAGTTATAAATCTATGATGAAAGTGTGATAAAGTCCGTCCAACAATTCAAAACATTACATGGATTCTACTGCTGACTAACAGTGACCAGAACATATTAGACTCTAGCAACTTCTCTTAGTTCCCTACTGCTTGCCAATGATTATAATTTTTTTAAGACACACTCAGTGTTTGAAGTTTCTCTTTTAGTATTATCTTCTATTAAACACAGAACTTAACAAATTGTGCATATTACGGTTAGAGTTATTTTCATCATCAGATATAATTAGCATACAAACATGATAGGATACATGTTTTATTTTTACTTTTTTCTTTTCAAAAGAAGCTCAGGTACACATCTGTACCCCACCTCCACCCACTTCACCTTTCTCTGGTCGACCTTGATTACAACATTATTTCTCTATAAAATGACTCCTTCAGGTCATCAAAACGATAACTCATTTTTATTGAGAGCTAACAGCAGTAAGTGGAGTGTAGAAATTGACTTTGGCAAATGTGATTGGCGAACGCGTATATTTAACCTTTCTGTTAAGGTTGAAATTGTGATTGAAAATTGAAGGGGATTCGTTTAATTGCATTACATTTGATTATTGCTGTAATGATTATTGATGAAAGAAAGCAAACTACAATGTAGGAAGATTAACTTGCTCTGTGCTCAAATTGGTTATGAGAGCAT